>VDFB02090955.1:0-125494 GCA_007258455.2 Sequoia sempervirens
CATTGAGCTTATCCACACTTCAAGACCTGACAAAAGAAACCTTGGAATCGCCATATGATCTTCTCGCAATCTTAGCATACGCGGTGGTTTTTCAAGAGAGGATAGAGTGTCTTTGGACATTTTATTCTGTGTGTTCGGTGGATGATAAAACGTACACCAATAAGTAGCAAGGTGGGGAGCAAAGATCCATCACTAACATATAGTTGGAGCCTATTGACAACTTGAGAGCCTATATTTGTAGTAGAGTTAGAGACCACCAACCTAATCTTGTATTTTAAGGGAGCCCCCTCTCTACCAAAATCACCCTATAGATTGCCCTAGTTCTATCTATCGACCTATAGGTAGTAGGGCCCATATTGAAGAAAGGGCTCAAATTACTATTCTTTGAGAGGTCACTACTAGATCAATATGGAGTGATGAGGACCCTAATCTATAATGGGGTCCATCGGGGATCACCGACCTATAGGTAGCAAGGCCCCTATTGAAAGAAAGGGCAATCTCAAATCATTATTCCATCTCATCCTTTCTATAGAGAGTTGATCCAACTATCCCTCATGAATCTCGTAGCCAAATGGATGTGTGCGAGCTTCTATAGCATGGTGACCCCGACCCCCTCACCCACCCCCTCTTGCCTTTAGCACTATAGAAAAGTCTAGAGGTAGGATAGAGAAATTAAAGGCCCCATCTATTGATTGGTTTGAAGATTGAGACCCTAAAGATCCATGATAGCAACATGGAAAAGATTGATTCGGTTTCCTTCGAAAAGATTGCAATGCTTTGGACAAATATTGGATCTTTTTGAAGCTAAGTAAAATAATTAACATTAACATTAAACAAAAGTATCATACAATTCCCCAATCCTAGTAAAATAGAGACTGGGAGATAATTCTACAAGATGCTAAATTCAATCAAGCAGAAAAGATGGCCAAATGATTTGGGAATATTACCCAAGAGGGTTAAATGGGTGAGAGACACTATCTTCCCAAGTGAAGAAGGAATTGATTCGCTCATACTTTGGAGGTCCGCCTTCAATATCTACCAATGAGTCAAACAGGAGATAAACAACCACAAGCATCAGACCAAAGAGACAATTACTGCTTAGACCCAAAATTTGCAATCTAGTGAGAAGGCCAAGCCATTTGGGTGTGGTTCCATTGAATAAATAGTCAAAACATAAATCTATCAATACCAGATTGCCACAATTTGACAAAGATTCAAGAATTAGGCCCAAGTAGTTGCTCTCATGAAAGTTGAGCTGCTCTAGATTAGGTAGCTTTGAAGGGCCAAACAAAAGTAACAAGAGCACAAAGTATTGTTTGCCCTAAAAAAATATGGTTAAAAACATTTTTTTTATTTCACCCATATGAATTCAAGGCGTTCTTTGCAAGAACTATAGCCCAGATCTGTACTCATCCTATCTAGTATGGTGACGGCACCCAAAACAACAAAACCTAGTAACTTAGCTTTAAGGTTTATCTCGTAGAGTTTACACTCATTCCTCCATATTTACTGCCACTACTAAATCCTATGGGCCAAAATGGCATTCTTGGAAACAGGTCAAACACTACACATAGTTGGCAGCAAAGTTGCAATAATTGTACTTCACTTGTACATGTGGAAGAAGGGGAATCATATCTTATGCATAATGATAAACTTGTAATTGCGATACTTGGGAGTGTTATTTAATTCCAAATCCTTTTTTTGGTCTCTAGGTGTTTCCACTCCAGTAAGTGTTATATGATCAATGCTAGAAATGTTATTCCTTTATTGTCAAAATGCCATGATCAAGATACTTGTGAGTATATATAGTCAAACTCAAGAGTGTCATTGTTGTGATTGGGACAAGGTTCAAGACTGCCTTGTTTGCATGTAATTAGTATTAAAGAAGGAAAAACTCATATATACCTATTACAATTCCTAGAATGGAGTTATGCTTGTGATATTAGTGCATTTTCCAACATATAAGCCCAACCACCAATGAGAGAATCATAGTGACCATCATGTGATATTTACCATGTATGTAGGGTATTCCATGGAAGGTTTGTTAGTGGGCAAACCTTCTATCCCAAAAGTGCAGGTTTAGTAGGGTGGCATTGCATGCTAAATTCACAAATCAGTTTTTTATCTAAACGTGCATGCTAAGTTCTGATGCACACTGCAATTTTTTTCCCTTTGTGATTTCTAGTTAAACAATTTCAAAAGATAAGATATTTACAGAAGTTAACATTAAATAAACTTAACAAAGGATACATTTTTGGTACTTGTTGACGTGGTTTTTGAGACCGCACCAACACAGAACAAAGTCGCCCAACGGACGCTCTATTCTCTCTTGATCAAAGTATTCCGCACGCTAAGATTGCCAGAAAGTTCGTGCGTTCAACTCCAAGGTTCCTTTAGTGCGAATAGGCTCAGTTTGGCTTGATGTGATATTGCTGGTATGTCAAGGGGACTTACGTAGTTGTTCAGATTTCTCACAGTCAGCAGTTGATATGTAATTTGAAGGGGATTCTTACGTGTATGATTTGGCAATGTGTATTCTTTTCTAAAACTAACAAGAAGTATGCTGAAAGTAAAAGGGAAAGGACCTAAGAAATTGGTGCTCTATTCTAAATGCAAGGTATGTGGGGCTTCGTCTCAATAGACTTCAACCAGATTTCACCTAGCCTCCGTCGGACAGCCTCAGCAAAATCGGTTCAATCTTCAAAGGGGATAGCGAAAGGTATTCAAGTTACAGTTTAACATACGTACACCATCAGAACAACGCATATAAGTATGTAAGCCATAACCGAAGTTAAGCACAAGATAATGTCTAGTTGACCACGCAAGGCAGACTTATCATCAACAAGCCGCTAGTGGTATGGAATAAAATGAAGCTATCTCAATGAAACACCACACACCAAAGTAAGCTACTTGCATGAATTTAATCTACTTGGATACGAAAGGAAGAAGAAACCTTGCTAGCATTTCATGACAAGACAAATTCCATCATCAATGAAAAGATCTATTATCCCAAAATGTGTTACACAACAGTCTCTTCAAAAGTTTTCAAAGGGAAAACTTTCTTTCTTCTCCAAATTATGCAAAATGCTCTACACTATCTAGCTCTACTCAACAATCTCTAGCTCTGATCTAATCTCTGATCTCTAATTCTAATCTGATGCCTTACAAATGAGGGGGGACTCCCCCTTTTATAGCTAGCCAAGTCCCAAAGGACGGCTAGGGTTACAATCAATAGAGGGGCCAGAATCGTGCCACCTCAGCCCTAACCCTAAAAACTGCCAGAATAGGGAGTGGTACATTAAATGAATCAAAGATTCCCACTCACTCCCAAAATAGCAAATGTAATAAATGCTCAGTCTTCTAGAAGATCCTCGTCCAGTAGTGTGTTCCCATTAGCCTTCTCTCTGACTGCCAACTCAACAAATCTGCTAAGTACGGCCTCAACCTCCTCAACTGAAATAGATGGAACACAATCTAACTGAAACTCTAACACTGTAACTGAGTGCTCGTGCCTCGTGCAAGATTTTCTCCAAGCGTGTGAGTCCTGCGTGTTCTGGATCAAAGTGGAGAATGTAGCAATATTTTCAAAGTCATCCTGTACAAAGGTCTTAACATCTGCGAAGAAGGGAACCAGCAAACCCCTCAAATTATCAAAACTTATTTCATCAGGATTCAGCCGCCTAGCAAATATGGCTTCGAAAGTATTCTGAACTCCATCTATAATATTGGCCATAGCCTTGCTTGAATCACAGGTAGATCCGCTTTGTCTTTTGCATCGAAGAAGCCATGCAGATAGCCAGAAGAATACCAGGAAATGATCATATCGGTCATTCGGCACGAATGACACTACTCCATCGATCGACAAAGCGCAGTGGCGCATGCCTCAGCAGCCTCAAGGCGGATCCTTGCTTACTCGATAGATAGAGGCATAAGCCCCAAGCATATCCACCGCATCCATTAAATTGCCGCAAATGGTAGAGGCTGGCTTGAAAGACAAAAGGCAAAGGTCCTCATGAATTTCTCTGTCTCGTCACGAACCCACAGCGAGCCATTTGCATGCCTCACAGTACCCATCCTCCCCATTCTACTAAGCATTGTCGACTCTCTAGGGCTATCATTTGGAGGCTCAATCGGTACATCGCCCTCGAGAGCGAGACAAGCTGGCGAACATATCCAACCTAAGCCTTGTGTTCTCGTTTCAACTTCTTGTACTCCCTTCTTTCTTGAATAATCTATCCTTAAGGGCAAGGAAGGAGTTATCACACTCCTCAACAATCTGTGCACCAGTAGGGCGTCCCAAGTCAAGAGTGGTGACCACATAGTTTTACGGAGCTGCTTCATTCCGGTCACACTCGACTCGTGGGGCTGACAAGCGTGAAGTCGCGAGAGCCATCCTCATCGTGGAGATCTTGAAAATTTTCTTGCCTTCTTCCGGTGAGAACTAGCGATCGATTCAAAAGAAACTCTTCCATCTCAACCTATTTGGATCAATTTCACCAGCTAGGGCTTCGCCGCGTGTCTCTAAGCCAATCGAGGGCACCATTATGAGTATATCCGAAGGCGTTGCTCACGATGCCTCGACTTCTCTTTGTTCACTTCTTCCTCATTCTGGCGAGGCTCATCGTCCTCAAGTGGCTGGGTGTCACCCGACACTATATCATCATCGTCGCCATCATTCATGGCCGCCTCTATCTCCTGCTGAAATTGAGGGTCAGTAATAGTCCCCTCATCATCCTGCTGATCCTGCTGATCAACCCTAACAGGTACATTGGCACTCTGGCCAATCGACTCCCTCCGTGGAGGCTGAATATCATCCTGTATCACCGGTACCTGATTCAATGTAACCCTCTGATCAGCAAACAAAGAGACCTCCTGTATACTTGGAGAGCGTGTCTCCAAAGGGTACCTTAACTAGGTAAGGAGGTTACGGCTGAACCTAATTCTTTCTTTTGGACTACGGTCACTCTTGTAGCGATCTGTTTCTTCCTTCTACGTGGTGGAAGCGTCCACTGTGATCTCCCATCAAGTTGTAAGTCAAAGCAATTGACCTACCTTTCAATCTGCTCACTCGCCTATCGACCCATGCCTTGGTGAACGTCATAACCGGGATAGAGAGAGTATCAAGGTCGGCAACCTCGGGCTCTGACCAATCAATAGGCGGAAGTGGAGTGTCCCGAACAGCTGCATAGTCTGGATGAACAACATCCATGTCCTCATTGACCTGGTCTGGAACCGGAACTACCTCACACTCCCTGATCAGAGTAATCGGCAACCTAGAGAACATCCTCTTTCTCGCTTCAACCTCATCAATTTACGCCAGGCCGGCCATCCTCAATGGTGGCTGTGTTTGAATTCCCTCACGACAACACCAGGTTGATGTTATGAGTGCGGTCATAGATGTTGTCTACTTGTGTGATGGTGAAGCTCACTCAGCTTCTCTACTACTTGCTTTGTGTCGAAGGACAAACCCACCGTCCGAGGAGTTGCCCATCTGGCCCCAGAGCTCAATCCCTCCTTTCTTCTTTTTTTCTTAAGTTTGTGAGCTAGCAAATACAGCTATCCTCTGTATTATTATTTTATCACATTTGGGGTACTTAGGCTGACTTTATAAGGGGGTACAAGAAGAAAATCCTTGCACAGCCCTAATGTATGAAAATCTTGGAAGCTGTATAAACCCGGCACCCATACCTTTCAATTAGCTCCTGGGCATTTCTAGAGATTCTGCACTGTAACCTCTCCTGAAGCAGCCTCGTGATGTACATGGTGAATGAATCGTTCACACGCTTGTAATGGGTTGTGCTCGTAAGGTGCAACTGCGTACACGCCTCATGAATTTTGAATTGGTGAGAGCCACAACCGATGGGTTCCTTGTAAGAAATCCCTCTGTACCTCGTCATTCGTGCCAACATATAAATTAGATAGGAACTCATGTAAAACGTTTTAGTCCTCCGCAAGCTCAGGAGCTGCTCATGTATATTGTCGCTGATCATCTCAGCCCAATTGACATAATCCTTGCCTTCTAACACTAGGTTGATGTAATAAAACATCCACGGCTCAAAAATGTAAGACTGGGGGCATCCACCAACCCTGCTCAGCAACATGATGAGATCACAATATTCCTGCTTCAAGTCCTCTGCTATGATCTGTTTCGGCAACTTCGTACGAGACGGCCTCGGAGTGCTCATCCAGTGAGTGTTAATTGTGTCCATGCATCGTTCAAAAGCAGAAGCATACATACGCTCCGCTCGCTCCCTGGACTTGTAGATCATGTTTCTATGCACCGGGATCCCAAAAGCTTCACCAATGGTTGCCGGAGTGAGATTGGCAAGTACTTGGCCATCTGGTGACGTGATCGACCGGTGTTCTTTCTCGTAGCAATTGGCGCACTCCATAATCAACTCCGAACACTGAATAGCTGGCGGGAAACCAGCAACTGCATATAATCCACTGCGGACGATGTTGTGCGAAGTGACCGAAGCCCGATGACTTCCAATCCCAAACAGCCTATTCTTGAATGTTTCCAGGTTGACCGAGCCCAGGTTCGTGTCCGTCAACTTGCCCAACTTTGAAATAAACTTCGTCTCCGGCATGAATGTCTTGCTCAGCTTCTTGATCGTAGCCTGTCGGGAGGCACCATTGTCCTTTCCGGTTGTCCTCGCTTCAGCCATCTGCAACATAACAAACATTTCATCAGCAATCAGATTTAATAAAATAAGACATGATATAGGGGCTGCAGTTGAATTCCAGAGGCTGCAATATCTTTCACGTTTGCAAACCTCAGCTTCTTCTCTTGAATAAGTTCAATTCCGACACTTAGAACAGATTTCTAAGTGAACTCCGATGATTTTACTTCAACCAGCAATCAGCAAATTGAACCTCAACCACTTCGTACTTCAAACAGCAATCTTACACTAGCAAGTTCGTGCTTTTCTCAACTAAACAAATCAGATTTCAGACCTCAGCTTAACAAGGCCGTACTTCTCAAGCAATGGCGCACCTCTTACTATAATTCAAGCAAATCAAATTTTAGGCTCAAAGCCGTACCTTTCAAGCAACTTCAAATTGCAGCAAACACTTTTCCACTTGACAATGGCGTACCTTCTCTTCAGCACTTAAGGCGTCTTCTTCTCAGCAAACTCCACCCCAGCAAAATTCAAACTTCTCCAAGCTCACTTTGCCTTAGCAAATTCGCCTTTTCCAGTTGTGAAAATGAGTGAAAAACCTCTCATTTTATAGCTAAAATTCAAATTCTAGAAGACGTTATTTTTAGCCAGTGCCATTAAACTCCACTACTCCACTTCAAGAATTCGAATTTTCCCTCTCTGATTCTTCTGACACTTGTCTCCAGTCGTCGGGAATATTATTCTTCTAGAAACTTGACTTTGACTGGCGTTTTGAATTCCTCTTCGAAAAATTTAATTTAACTTCATCATATTTTACTCACCAGCTGGAGCTCCGTCACTTAAATTCGAATTCTTAACTTCATCCTCTGCTCTGGAAGATTCATCTTTGAAGAATTTAATCACAATCATCTAGGCAACTCTCTTCAGACTCATCGTTCAAAGAAAATTCACTCTGAAAACTCATTTTATTTGAATTTGCCTTAGAAAATTTAAAATTCTCCCTTAGGAAAATTCATAACTTAAGCACTGATCAAATTCCTTACTGAAAAGTGTCGGCGAAGCTTGAAAGATTTAGAAATCCATTCATCATCACGAACATTCAGTACCCAGAAGCAAATTTTCGTCAGAATGTCTCGAATTCATGGGTACCCAACGAACGGGTTCATTTAATTTTTCAATTTTGAACCTTAGAAAAATATTATTTCCATCATTTAAACTCGTTCTTCGCCTGTGATCACTCTGCGTTGCTCTGACTTCTAAAAAAAATGAATCACCTTGCGTTATCATCATCTCTGACTTCATCACTGAGAAAAATTGCTTGCCTCGAAAAATTTTCATCAACTTGGAGCTCTAGGCACATTTTCTAAGAAAAATAAATTTGCCTTAGAAAATATTTTAAAATCTTCTTGCACTTTTGAAATCTTGCCTTAGAAAAATTTGTTGATCGCCAGTGGAGAGGGATTTTCATTTAGAAAATTTTATTTGTTCCGGCATGCCTTACTTCATTTGTATTTCACTCCACACCACACACTTGGAAAATATTCATTAAAAGCCCAACGCCTAGGCAAATTTTAAACACTTAGAAAATATTTCATTTCTACCCAAGGCGCCTAGCACTTGCCATTTCATCCTTAACGCCTTCAAAAAAAATTTTAACACCTTATAACTATTTTCCATCACACATCTCTCCATCACCCTAGGCGTATATTTCATTTTAACTCTCAACATCTTGAAATATTTTCCACGCCTAGCATATCACCCTTACTCTTGGCGCACATCACACTTAACAATTTTATTCTTAACGCCTTAGGAAATATTCCTAACACCTTATAACTCTCTTACTCTAGGCGCCTAGCACACTTGGGAAAATTTTAAAAAAATCACGCCCAACACCTTGCCTTTACCACCCTTGGCGCATTCTTAGTGTAGAGGAGGATAACGTCCACCTTTTACCTTGAGTTTACCACGCCTAGGTAACATTTTCACCCTGTTCACCATTCGCATTTACCACTTACACTTCAAACTTGGGCGCATTTCCATGAGAGAGAAGGATGGGCGCATTTCAATGAGAGAGAAGGATGAAACTAGCTTCCACGCCTTGTGACCCTTCAACTTCCGTGTTTTTGTCTTGACATGCATGAACTTGGGCGCATTTTAGCCATGAAGGAGGACAGAAAACGTTGACTATGCTTTGACTCCTTGTAAGTTGGGCGCATTTTGATGAGAGAGAAGGATGGGCGCATTTCCTCTTGTGTGAAGGATGAAAATCAACCTTGGGCGCATTTCCTTGAGGGTGGCGGATTATCATGTTTGACCTTGCTTTGACCACCTTGTGAACTGGGCGCATTTTGATGAGAGAGAAGGATGGGCGCATTTTGACCCCTGAGGCGGATTTCTCATACTTAGAATTTTTCCTCAACTTTTCCCTCTTTCACCTTGGGCGCATTTGGACCCCTGAACAGGATGAAATCTTGTTGACTTTCTTTTGACTTTTTCTACCTTGGGCGCATTTTGCCCTGTGTGAAGGATGAACTTGCATCTTGAAAAATTTTCTACGCCTCTTCATCAATCTGGGCGCATTTTGATATGCCTGCTGGACGAGACTCCAGACTTAGACGAATTTTTATCCTCGCCAGCCTACGTGCCCTGCTATTTATAGTAAGTTCTCTGTATTCGCGCCTCTGAAGCTCGGAATGGCCTGAAATTTTAAACACAGCTTCTTCACGACTTTATCAACCTGTTGGTACTGCCACTCTTAGTCACCCTGCTATTTATAGCCTGTTTCTGAAGGTGGCTTACTATAAATAGTAAGCTTCTGATTCTGATAGCTCCCAAGCTCCGATCGACGTGAAATTTTGATGAGGCGCTCCTCACCACATGACCTTACTGCCGACACTGCTGCATGCACCTGATTTACTATTTTTAGCACGTTTCCAATTCGACTTACTATAAATAGTAAGTGTTCCGTTTGACCTGAAATTTCACCAGCAGACAGCCTGAAGAACGCTGATCGCAGTGGTTTACATCGGATTTTGAAGATTTTGACTTTTGATGCCTATTTTTAGGCTCCGAAGCCGGAAACCCTAATTTGCGTTGTATGCGTATCAAAAGATCTCCGTTTGCTCTCGTTTTTGCGGCACTGTGATCAGCTCGTGATTTTGAATTGCTGGGAAGCGGCTGCCGGGGCATACCAGCTAAAAATAGCAAGTTCCTTACTGAGTGAGAATCCTTGTTTGCATGTCACACCATCGCGGCTCGAAAAACCCATCCCGAGGAATCACGACATGCAAAGAAAAGCTTCGACATACAAACCCTAAAATAGCCTCGGTTTGAGATCACGAAAGTGGTCATCTCGACTTGCATGTTATATCGTCGAAGGTCTCGAAAAACCATCGGGAATATCGGACATGCAAAGAAAATCTCTGCATCTGGACCCTGAAATTTGCCCTGGAAGCCGGACTGCTAAAAATAGTAAGTTGTCCAATTTTGCTCAAATTTGGCATGCAAGCAGTCTGATGTACTCTGAATGCAATGTGATGATCGGAATCTCCAAAATGCTGACAGATTGCCCAGGATTGCAGACTTACTAAAAATAGTAAGTATCTTGGAATCTGATGAAATTTGGCTGGAAGCCTGCTGGATGTCTACTGACAACATTGCTAAGTTCAATTTTCAATTTACTGGCCCTACTTGACCTTGACTTGACCAAAAATGATGAAACCCTAATTTTGGAATTGGCCAATATCTTCACGTTTAAGCTCAATGACGACACAACCCAGGAAGACGGACGCGAGAGAAGAAAGAGGCAGGCGAGAGGAAAAACCTGGCCAAAAGACGGAGCGAACAAAATAAGGGGTCCCTAATAAGATGGGGTGATGTGTGAAAAGGTCTATGAGGTCTTGGCGTCATAAGGAGATGAATTATAATTTTAAAATGTCAAATATTGAGACAAGCAAAGTGGGACGCCCTTTTGAGAAGATTATTTTATTTTAAAAAGTGAAATGTTTTATTGTTGAAAATGGACGCCATCTTTTGGAGGGAAAAGGTGAATTTGAAATTAGGGTTTGGGCGCCCTTGGAAGCTTCTAGATGTTTCTCTCTCGTCTATATAATCAGGCCTCAGCTCTTCATTTGGCATCTTCTGTCTACTACACCGTTATGCTGCTGGATTGTATTCAGGCACTCGCTTCGAGGAAAGCACACCTCCTAGCATTGGCTCATCTTCTTGCTTGAAAGATAGCAACTAGTTGAGAGGTTAGCTTGTATTAGGTTTGAATTGCATTTCTAGTTGAGTAATTGCATTGTTGGAGTTCTAGTTTACATTTTCTGTCATATTTTGATGTTGCTGAATGTCATTTGGGAATGTAAGAATCGCTCATAGCTCATGAAATAAAAATGTTATCATTCTGGGTATTGGATCTTTCAATCTGTTTATGAAGGGCGACCATGCTTGCCAGTTTCCAGATTTTTATTATGTCTCTTTGATTTTATAAAGGAAATTCGCCCTTGCAGCTGGGCCGTACCATCTTGAGGTACATTGGAGTTTGTGCAAAAATAAATAAGGCTTGTTTTGAGTGGTTTAGGGATTGCATCTTGGGCGCCTGCATCAGTATAGTAATCTGCATTTGATCTTTCGTCAATAGGATGTGTTTAGAGTGAGTTATGTGCATTTTAATGAGTTTTCATGCTGCTGTTCTGTATCATTTCTGTCAAAAACAGTCACATCAGATTTGAGAAAGTTCATTGGTGTGTGAGGAGTTGATATTCAGTGAGCTTGGGAGTGTGAAAGGGAGTTCTTAATTTGATATAGCTTCGAAAGGATTCTAATCTTAAGATATTGACAAACTCTCTAATTTATTGTAAGCTGAACAGTAGTACTGTCAGCAATTCTCTCCTCTCATTTGGTATTTACTTGTACTGCCCACTGAATAAGTGGAAGAGGCTGGCTTGCCGCCTTTACTTTCTTGCATTGTAATTTCCTAAGTCTCCGCCATATGGTCGCCTCTTATCCATCACGGATTGAGTAGCACATACTTGGTGTTGAGCTCTTTCAGTATTGCAATAGATAGGGATCCTCTGACCGAATGCTCGTCGTTCGCCGGCGCATCTCTGGTTAGAGTTCTTGTTCAGCATTTACTTTGAGATCCTCTGACCAATGCTCACACCTTGCCCGCATCGGGATCCTGGTGTACATTCAGGTTAGAGTTACTTTCTGCATCGTTTTGGTTTATGCTAACCTTAACGGGTGCATGTTGCATTGTAATCTTTTATGAAAAAAAAAAAAAAAATTGGTCCGGTTCTTTCAAGATTAACCGCATGATGGCCAAGCGTATACATGCCGTGGTGCCACCAATCATGCGCTACTCCATCAAGATGCAAGGTAGCAAATTTAATGGCCTCGTCCTCCTGCATAGGCCTCAGTGATAAGTAGTTGTCCAATTTCTGGACCCAAGACCTCGCTGATGTCTTATCAGACCCATCAAAATATGGCAAGGTAATCTTGCTAACCGCATACTGCAAATCCCTGTTCACCTGTGGCTTGGCTGGGCTGCTGATGCCGAGGGGGTCTACGGTCAAATCTGCCTCCTCCTCTGGTTTATGACATCCATAAACTCATGAAACGATAACGCCTGCCGGATCTCAGGTGCTAGTGACATGTACTCACCATGAAACCTCGTCACATCTGCTACTGACATGCCATTATGTGGCTGAAACTCCTGATGCTGCCCCTGGCTCTGCTCCCGGAGTCTGAGGTGGAGTCTCTCTAGGTAAGAAAGTAGGCTGACCTGGCCTACGCTCCTGATAGTTCGGCGACGGCTGACGTGGTACTGATGCCAAAGGCTGATCTACTGGTGTAGTCCCGCTCGTCTGTCCAATCTGTATATAATGAGGCTGTGTGGGCGTATACTGTCTGATAGTGCCCATCAACTGGGAAATCATGTCCATCATGTTATCATGTCTTCGTCTAAACTCCTCATCTGTAATATCACCCTCTGCATGTGCCTTCCCTGTATCCCTAACTGTCTCTGTAGGAATCTCGCGATCTGCCATTAGGGTTGCAACACTGTTTTCACTGCTGTTAGAGCTGGATCTGTGAATGCCTAAGACACCTGACACTGTCTCACCTTCTGGAATCGGTGGACCTGTCCAATCTTCGGCTCTGCCTGTCCCTACGCCCTTAATATAATGAATGGTATCTCTGTTCATGAAAAAGCAACCAAAATGCACACTGGATTCTGAAAAAGCAACTGAAAAAGCACAAGATGGCAGGAGCTCTGTGCTCTGATACCACTGTAGGAACCCTGGTGGTTCTCAGCCCGTTAACTAATCAAATTGCTAGGGTTTTGTTTCGTTTTCTGATTTTTGTGATTTTTTGTGTTTTTAACAGCAATATGAAGAATTGCGATTTTGATAAATAAATGCTTAAAAATTTACTAAAAATTCTACAGCAATGAAAATGCATAGAAAATGGTCATAACTCTAAGGCGCATCAATTTATTGTATTTCCAGAGCTTTACAATAAAGAAACTTTGAGCACTACATGAAATATGACAATATTTTAAAGAACCTGATTTATTCCTTGCAGGCGCCAGAAGAGATGATGAGGTAGTACGGCTGAATGAAATAAGGAATCTTTGGTCTCAGAAATCGTTGCAATAGCTCTCAATAACCTAGCCGCCCAAGATCCCTCTGCCAGAGACTAGAAAGTAAAGGCGTATTTCTCTGGAAAGAATAGTACGGCCCTGCTGGTACAACAGTACGGCCAGTACAGCAGCAACAGAAGAATATAGTACGGCCTCAATAAAAGTGTCAGATCTCTGTAAATAGAACCTCTGAGAAGTCGCCTCAACTGCCAGATGATTATTCTCTATCAAACCCTAATGAATCAATCAATAATCCCAATCTGTAACCTCTGAATGAAGTCACCAAGATGCAATCTTCAACTGGTATTGCACAGTCTCAGTATGCCAAACTCTGAAGAGGTATCGTTCTCTAGAATCGACTTGTTTGCAAGAAACCCTAGGTTTTGCAAACTCCAATGCTCAGAGCAAAATAAGACAAATTAGAATATCATAACATAATGGTTCGATTTGCCTTCCTGTGAATATATATGCTTCTTCAAAAATTCGACCAAACCCTTCTTTTAATAATCATTTTAATAAAATGATTTAATTCGCCTGTTTGGACTTAGGAAGAATATTTTAATAATTGGCGCCCCTCAATATTAATGAATAAATAAACATTCATTAAATAATTTATGCCACTTTATTATAAAGTATTAAAAATACTTTATAATACGCCTTAATTATAATATTAAAATACATTAATAAAGTGACTTTATAATATAAAGTCAAAATATTAAATATTTAATAAATCATCAAATACTCCGTTATTCTTCCATCTGAACAACAAACTGATGCACGGGGTCGAATCTGAGCTGACCAGCTGAACCAGGTGCCCTGCCAAAAATAGCAACTTCCGCCTGCCCTACTTTCTAAAAATAGAAATTCTCTGAAAAACCACTCAGAATGATTCTGCGAAGGCCCAACCTGAAACAACTACAATACTGAAGCTACAAAACACTAAGTAACTGTCTCAGATGATCCTCTGCACACATCTGTCAGCCTACGAGGATCAGAATAATAGGCTCACTCCTCGACAAACAATGTCAGCTAAAACGGGGACATTACACTAAGCATGTCCCTTCTCAAAGCTTGTACCGTCTTGAACTCACTATTGCTACCTCCATCCAAAGTATCATCTTCAACTTGCTCCCTTTTGGCTTGAGAGGACATTTTATCTTTGCTCTTTGCCATGTTATAGGCTTCTACATAAGACAAAGGTGGTACTACATTTTTTTCTTAATGATGGGATGAGTCATTCAATAAATCATCTCTTCTTCAAGGCATCTGTGGGTTCCTTTCTAATTTCACCAATAATTCTTTGAGCCTATGATTGTAATTCCTTAAACTTTCGTGTTTGTGTTGTTTTGTATTATATATTTCAAGTACAAATTTGTTATCATCTCATAGCAGTTTAGACTCTTCTTTAAAGGCTTTCTTCAACCTATGCCATGTATTTTTAGAAGCTGGTTAAATTTTGGTATACCAATCAATGGCTATACCCCTTACGGTGGCTAGAAAGGACCATAGCCAACATGTGCCTGATAGTTTCACAAGTCTTACAATGCCTCATTGGATCCTCTGATCCATTACCTACGAATTTAGGTTGTTTCTTGCTCTCAATGCTAGTGCTTGCACCAAATGTTTACTTACCAAATGAATACACAACTATTTAATGCAAAGTAAACTAACATCATATACAAATGATTCATATGAGAATTGCAGAGTAATTCATCAGAGCTAAGTTTTCATATGATATAACAATTGTTTTCTTTATTCATTAGATGCTCTTATACAAAACTAGATTAAGGGAACAATTCCAAGACACAGTCCCTTTTCCCAACTACAGAAGGACTATATAAACCCACCAACAGTTGCCAAGAAACTCCAGCCTAGGCAACAACCAAAACTATTTCTATCAGCCAACAAGGCATAACTATAACCTTCAAACTAACCAAAAGTACAACATAACTAATACACAATTTATGTTATCTACAAGTGTGCATTTGACCTGCAGAAAATTCAAAGTCTGCACAAATCTCAAGACAAATTTCCCACTAAGAGCATCTATTTTCCAATACCAAGGCAATTGAATTCTGCACTGCATCAGACTAATTCTACATAATAGTTCCCACAGATAACTGCATCCTTCCTCCACATTTAATTTTGAAATAGCATTTACGCATGTTTTCAATTCCCAGCTGAATAATTAATTAATCTAGGCTGAATTAAGCTTAATTCTGTGCATTCATTTAATTAGCCTAGATTAAAATTAGGAAAAACTATTTTTCCTTTACTGTGATAAAGCATACATATCAAAATCATAATCAAAAACCAAGAGAAGCAGCAGGATTTACAAGGATAACTTTGGAATCATTTAGCTACTGCAAAAGTACTGGTGCTAAACCTAAACCAACAAATATAAAACAAGATAAAAACCATAATTAAATTACATTATATCTATCAATGGAAAGATTGAAATATTGTTCACTAATACAGAAAAAAAAGTGAGAAATGACATTAAATTTTTTTTAAAAGACATTTAATGTCAAATCACGCTACAACATGGAAGATAAGTTACGTTTGATCTACCAAAAGCAAAAAGGCTAGGCTCCTGGTGTAGGGATTAACCAAAACCAGTTGAACAGAATCAACAAGATAAACAGATGTAGCAACATTGTTAAATATATAAACGCATCACACCTATAAACTTTCCATGAAGTGTTCTAATATACACAAGTTAAACCATAATTTGTATACATTGGAATAGCTAATTAATATAGTCAATTATAATGTTGGATTTTTTTTTTTTTAATTTATTTTACATCAACTTACCCAAATCTTGAGTGGTCTAAATAGTTCTCTAACCGCCTGAACTTTGGGTTGAAACATAGCTTTCCCTTCCCTTTGGATATCATTACACTGCATCAAAATTAGTCTGAAGAAAGTTATTTTGCATATTCAAATTATTTTGCATGTGTTCCACTTGGAAATCAAAGTTACAATCGAAACAAGACTTTGTAAAGAATATCCCATCACCTTAAAATAGTAAGAAAGAAAACCATTGCTTCTATTATTTAGACTATACTCTATCAAGAATCAATATGTCAATATTTGAAGACTGATGTGATCTAGAATGGATTAAGATTTTGGTGGAATACACAATAAATCATCGGAACTAAATGTGTTAATAGGCAGAAGTGATTTACTTCCAAAAACTGTAGCATAAATTTAATTGCAGAATTGTAGTTATATGAACCATGAATAAATTGAAATAAAAATACAAATAGAAAAAAAAAAATTGAAAACAAGAGTTTACCTCTTCACTGATTTAGGACATGTAGACCAGCCACCTCTAAGAAGATATGTCTAAGCTATTTCTCCTATGTTATTATAAAATGGAAGGTAGCTATCTCTAACAAGATTAGTTGAGTTATTTCTCCCATGTTATTATGAAATGGAAGGTAGTAGCATAGATCTACTCCTCTCCAGCCAAAGGGGTAGATGCACATTACAATATTTTTCACTAATGCAAGGGTGCCTTGGATGTTAGATGTGATCCTAAGGGGAGTGTCTTGCTTAATCTTCTTGGCCCTCAATACTTCCCAATGACCATTATCAAATCTTATATTGGTCCCTTCACAGTGATTGATAATGGCATCGGTGACTTCACCATTTCAAGTCTAGCCAATAGTACTTGATGATCTCCAATTTTCTACAACGTTTTCTGTTTGGGGTTCTTGTTCCCCCTTCTTGGCTATATGTACTAGTTTCTCGACCACTTGTCTTGGTGGTTTATTGTTGTTTTGTATTTATTTGCTTTTGTTCTTCCCCTTTGTGGAGCCTTTGTAGGTTTCTCTTCCTAGAACTTTCTATTATAAACAATTGTTCTCTTGAGTCCCATTGATCTAGTTTTGGTAATTTGTGGACATTAATCTAATTTATTTCTTTCTTTCTTCAATAATTTTGTGCACTTGTTTGAAGAAAGTTTCTTTTGTATCTTGCTCTCTCATTTATGATGGTCCTCATCTTCTCAATCATTGAGTCAATGCCATCATATATCTCTTACAAAAAAGGCTTATACATATCAATAAATAAATCATACTTAAATGGGCTCAATAAAATACATATATATTCCACATGATCCCACCCAAGATCATACAATTAATACATTATTGATTCAAATTTTAACCAAATAAATTTCTAAGTAACTAAAGTGAAACATATAATTTTAGATTCTCTCACTTATCTTCAACTCAAATTTTAAGAATGATCCAAATATGCCTTGCAACATATGACGATTGGTGATAAACATTCAGATCTCTTCAGCCTAGACACGTGTAATGTCCCTACCAACATATTTCAACCAACTTTCATATTTACAGATTTTCCACTTAGAAGAATTCATCAAATAGTTGGCAGACATTAAGCCATTCAATTTCCTAAGTTTTTTCCTTAGCAACATCTGCAACTATCTTTCATAATTATAGGAAAATTTACAACAATTGGCATGCATTGAACAATACATAGACATTTTGACAAACGGCTTGCAAGTATATGTCATTGCTGATATCTCATACATTAATTCTTGATTTACATTCATATATATATTTCATAACTGATTTACAAGCCAAAATACAACAATTACTACTGTTTTTAACCTCTGGCCAACAATTGATAAAGAAAAATTCTATCAAATAGTTGTCATGTAAACTGAATATTAGATAAAATGATACCTAAAATGCTTGCTACAAAAAAAAGATGTTGTCAATGCTGCCCTATGCTGTACAATGGTTGATGTATTTGTTGTACCCAAAATAATTTTTTGCTTCAATAAGGCATTTTGATCAAAATGGTCTAAATCATGTAAAATTGTTGTCAAAAGTCCATTTTAGGTCAAACTAAACATAGGATTTTTGTGGGTTTATGCCAAGGAAGATACTTGCAAAATTCTGAAATTTTGAAAATTAGGGTTTCGTACCCCTTTTGTTAGGAAAACCCCTAAAAATAGGACCTTTCCAGAATTAGTTGAAAATGATTTTGATAGGATAATTTGACTTCTCGATCACATTGGTCAAGTCAAAATCACCAAAAAGTTTGTTTTACTCTAGTGGGTCTACTTCATTTTTTCAGGAGAAAGGCTAGGACCTCCGCAACCATTAATGGCAGATGGCCAGTACCAGGTATCAGAATCTAAGCCTCAAAAGCTTCAAGGAAGAATCCATGGTGAAAGATGCTCAAAAAGATGCTCCGCGACGGAGGGGATTTTTAAAAGTGAAAAATGTTGAAAATATTCTAAAGTCTGGATAATGCACGCCTTGCTACAAGAAAGAGGCTACACAGTCAATACCTTAGCCATTTTTCAAATGCCCGACAACAATGCTCGAACCAGTCAAACTATACAATGAACACGAAGCGCGAAGAGATGAGAGTTTTCAAAGAAAATGATGAAACTACAGCCAAAAGCGCCCCTGCTAGCCAGGGGCACCCATGAATTCAAGAGGTCAAAGGAACTCATCAAGTTTTTCCAAGACAGTCATCTCCTTCATGATTCTGCTGGCTTTCCAACGCGTCGGCAAGAAAGTTCACCTGGTTCATTGATCACCCGCAAACAAAGGCGAAGACGAAAGATGTTGAAAGCAACTATCATCAAAGACTGTAGTCAAGCAAGGAAAAAGTGCCCCTGCTAGCTAGGGGCGCCCATCATTTTGAGCCACCTGTTGTGGTTTTCAACAATTGCTTTCTCCAAGGCATCTGCTCAACATCCTTTCAGCTTCGCAATCAACCCAGTTGCAAGCTCACAAGACCTATCAAGCATTCACAAACAAAGATCAAGCGTAAAACCCTAGAAGAAAAGGTAAAATGAAGAACACGAAGAATTGGCTGAGTGTTAAGGAAATTGCACCTTCCTAGAAATAGTCACCCAGCTTTTTGGGCAATCAGATGCAATCTTCAAGCTCTATAACCTCCAGGAAGTCCTTCTTCATCTTCATCAATCTCAACAATGACACCGTCGGTAGATTCAACAAATAAATCAAACATCTGATAACAAAGATCAAACTGAGGCTATTTGTGAAAGGTTACAAAGAGAAAATCACAACACCAAAGGTCAAAGGCGCCCCTACAGGCCAGGGGTGCCCAAGTTTCTAAGGCAGATTGACTCCTCAGTCAAGTGTTGGCGCCTAAACTTGATTGATTCCACATCAAATGCTATTTATCAAGCCTAGGCGTCATTATTCATTATTTCACTTTGCAGGTTGAAGCTCAAACACAAGTTTTTTTTCTCTCCAAAGTCGTTTGAAGATCTAACAAAGGGCTTTCTAAGCGTTCTTCATGTTTTAAGAATAAGTTGCACAGAAGAATAGTTTATAAGGGTTTACAACTCCAGACGTGATTTTCTTGATGATTCAGAGAGGCAGTTTCTAACTTCCAAACTTCTTCCCCTCTTTTTCTTCTATTCTTGAGACTGCTGCACCACCTGAAGATAGAAATGCAAATGAGGTAGAGGTTGATGACTTCACCATGTTGAAGGTCAACCTTAGAAAGAGCACGCATCAAGTGGAAGTGGATCTCTTTGGGATTGCGTCAGTGAGCATCAAAGAAAGATTGGTGAAAGACGGTGAAGACAAAGCAGCCCTAAAGGCTGAAAACCAACAACTGCGGTTGTATATCTCCAACTTGATGCATGGTACATCAAACGTCATTGCTTTGCTTCCGCAGATGCTGGAGCTCCCTGCAGAACAAAATCAATTAAGTCAATTAATCCTATATGGAAAGCACTTGAGAGATCAAGTGGAAGAATTCGTCATCAGGGGCCGGTGTATACTTGTAGAGCTGTACTAGCTAAGGTACAGAGCCCATAACCTTTGCACGGAGATCCAGGAATCAGAGCAAGACATAGCAGAAAGCAGGCCTAAAGATGGGATCACTATCTCAGACTTGCAGATGGCGTACAATTTAGTTACTACAGAGAAGAACAAGCAACATCTTTACACTTGGAAAGAACAGCTTGCATACAAAGTGAGAGCTTATGATACAAACTCTGTGGAATTGATTGAATACAGACAAATCATGGCAAGTGCTATCAAACGTTGGTAACATCTATCCCTTGCCTATACCAGCATGAAGGAGGTGCATACATCAAGCTAGCTGAGGTACAAACACAATTTCAGGATTTCATCCACAGTAGTTTCTACGGTGATCCTGTTGATTGCAAGTTAAGTCAGATTGTAGCCATGTCGACAAAGCTGGATGACGCAGCTACAAAGAATATTGAATATCAAGAGCAGATTGCGAATGGAGAGGAAATGCTACAACACATCATCATCTTGCAAAGTATCAGTTGTCTAGAGCCAGAGACAGTCAACAACTAGTGACTCGAGTTGATGAGGTGTAAATACTCAGTTGGGATGTCCTACTCCTCCAAAATAGCATTTATGACATAGGAGTTAACTTGATGCCTCTTTCCAAGTTAACTCACTGTCGCACTAATTCTGCATGTCTATTTTGGAGGCACTTTGTATATTAGAGTTCTCTTTTAGTTTAGAATCAGTTAACTAAAGTAGAATTTTCAGTTAATTGTTAGGTTACCTACTTTTAGACATAGGAATAAATCTTGCAGATTGGCAAGAACTCATTGTTAAATCAAGGAGACTTTAGGGTTTCCCACTCCTTTGAGCTTCTATAAATAAGAGCCTTTGCTCATTGTATTTTAACTTTACTTCACGACAGCAAAACACTGAGCTCAAAAGCCTTCGACTTTGTTCGCTTAGTATATGTTCTTGAATTGTATTTGTTATAGCTAAACACTGAGCACAGCTTGCATTCTTTCTATTCAAATAGGTGTGTTCAATCTATGCTCATGTGTTATTGGTTGATCGCTGCTTGTGTGATTGTCTCTTTCATAGAAGTTGCTGTCCCAAAGTGTAATCTTTGATCGAAGTTGAGATAATAAATCAGGAGAGCCACGTGCCTTTGATCCAAAATTCTCAAGATCTATCATTGTATGTTGTTCCAAATAACTTTCTTTCAATCTACACCTCGGAAAGAGCACTACGCCTCCTTGGGAATTTAGAGAGTAGGATTATCGTTATATGTTGTTTCTAGTAGTCTACATTTCAACCTACACCTTGGAAAGAGCACTATGCCTCCTTGGGAATCCTGAGATCTAGCCTACCATTTGATGATTACTTGCAAGAGTTCTATTTTGTCGTAAATCTGGAGGTTTAGAGCCTTTGGATGCATTCTGAGAGACAATTCGTCCAAGTGATCGAACCATTCCCAAATAGCTCCTATATCCTCTTGCTCTGTTTTTCTCGAGGAAATAGGATAGATTAAAACTTAGCCTAATTGTAGTTAGGATCTACAAAAACCAGAGAAAACCTTAGCTGCAAACGCATTGTGTTTTATCACCCTTGCGCTGTAATGTCCCCTTCTCAAATGTGATCGTTTCTGTTGACCGTTGGCCTATTCCGGAGACCCGTAGGCTACTCGGATGGTGAAATTAGGGTTTCCTAATTTTGAGGAGGTCGTTGCTTGAAGTTTGGAAATCAGATTGCGGATTTCTTCTAGGTTTTCAGAGAGTTTCGCGTTGGTATGGTCAGTTTGGCATTCCGAGCAACTTCATGAATTTACTATTTTTAGTAAATTCTATTTTTAGCAGTGGACAGGTTGGGTTCAGTTCAGTTGGTCTTCTTCTTCAGTTGGTTCAGCTGGCACTTCAGTTTTTGGCCTTGGGTGCATTTTTCTTGGAGAGATAAGTATTTTTCATTATAATATTATATTTTAATATTATAGCACCCCTTTGCCTAGCAGTACAACTTTATGTTGTTTTTAAAAGGGGGACCTAAAGGGTCAAGGCGTCATTGAGAGATAAATTATATTTTTAAAGTCAAATATTGGGCTAAGTGAAATGGACGCCTACTTGAGGAGATTAACTTTTATAAAAAGTGAAATATTTCATTAAGGAAAAAGGACGCCATCTTTTGGAGGGAAATGTTGAATTCAAAAATTAGGGTTTTGGGTGCCCTTCTTGAAGCTTCTAGATGGTTCTCTTCATGTCTTTATATTCAGGCCTCAACTCTTCATTTGGGATCTTTTGTCTACTATACTGTTATGCTGCTGGAATATCTTCAGGCAAGCTTCGAGGAAAGCATACCTCCTAGCACATGGCTCAGCTTCTTGCTTGCAATACAGCAACTAGTTGAGAGTTGATTGTAAATGAGTGCATTTTGTTGTGAGTCTTTGCATTGTAGTAGTTTCCTTGCTTTGTTAAATCAGTTTAAGGCATGTTAGTGAAGTTTTCTGTGTTGCTGTTTCATGTAGCTGATTGTGAGTTTTCTTCATATATTCAAAAATAAAAATAATTTCGTTGTGGGTATTGATTCATTGTGTCTCATTGATAGTGGCGTCCCTTTTTGCAAACTTACAGATTTTATTAACAAGCTTTGGATTTTATAACAGAAAATCGCCCACCTTGAAGGGCCATACCACTTGAGTCTCATGGGAGTTTGTGCATTAAAAATGGGAGCTGGTTTGGGATGGTTTTAGGGTCTTGTCTTGGGCGCTATCATCAAAGAAGAGCTTTGCATTCATTTCCATATGTTTTAAGTGAGTATATATTGATTTGTGAGCATTTTAGAGTAATCCAGGGTTGCTGAGTGTTATATTCTAGTCGCTGGTCTGATATATCAGAATTAAGAAAGTTGTCCCTTGGGCTAGGATTGAGTCTTGGGAGTCACATTTGGTAATGGGGAGATAGACTATACAGTTGCAGCATTGAGGAACTTAAATCATGGGCTTTTACTAAAACATTCTATCATATTGTAAGCTGCTAGTAGTACTACAGCACTTCTCCTCTTCATCTCTCTTTTATCTATTGTACTTCCCACTGAATAAGTGTAAGAGGCTGGCTTGCCGCCTATTTACTTTCAGTTGAGTAGTTTAGGGACCCTCTGACCATATGCTCGCCATCACTCGGCGCCATTCTTGGTTAGGGTTACTTGAATTCATCATGCATTGATCCTCTGACCATATGCTCGTCTGCACAGGCGCATTCTTGGTTAGAGTTCCTTTCCAGTTTGCATTTGCATTAGATCCTCTGACCAATGCTCACACCTTGCCCACATCGGGATCCTAGTGTACATTCTGGATAGAGTTACTTTCCGCATCGTTTTGGTTTAGTGCTAACCTTAACGAGTGCATGTTGAATTGTAATCTCATTGCAAAAAACAAAAAAAAATTTGTCCGGATCATTACATGCGCCCTGCCGCTGAGTAAAAAAGATAGGAACCTAGTTCACTTTACTTTTACGCAACCATCAGCAAAAGAGGGAGCTTCCCCTCCTAATTTGAAGAGCAGTTAATTCTATGCATAGCTATTTGTTTCCAATAAGCACTCCAGAGGCGCTAATTGAAACGCCAACAGTATTAATCCAAAACTGATGAACTACTATTGTAGATGAAATTTGAATTCATTCCCACTCCGTTGTAGCAAAATTCAAACTGGTACGACCTTATTAATGGCTTCCATTCTCACTAGAAGTTTGTTGTCTACACCAAATAAAATTGTACGATCTGCCTTTTTTTTATGATATAATCAGAAAAATAAATATAATCTTCAGACTTGTTGTGGTTTGAATCCACAATGCATTCCTCATTTTTGACACTCACATCTTGAAGGTCCATTCATTGGTAGAATCAACAAGTAGGACCATGGGAAGGTCCTCTTTAATCTTAGTTTCCAGTTCACCATTGACAGCCTGGTGCTTTAGATCACCATCTCCTGCTATTAGCTGACACAGACCTCTCTTGCGAACGAGTTTGGTCGGCTTGATCTCCAAGTCATATTCTTGAACCTTTGTGATCCAGTTACCTCTTTTTGTGCCCATCTCTTGTTGAGTTAAGACACTTTTGACTGCTAGATTTGTGAAATATACTGTTGTATGGGAGTTTAAGATGTAAAATCTGAAATTTTTAATAGCCCTAACAACCGCATATGCATTATTTTCAATTTGAGAATACCGAGATTCATTGTCTTTGAAACTGCTCCACATGAAAGCAATTGGAGTGGTTTCCTCATTCAATTTATGTGTCGGTATGGCAAACAAAGTGTGTTCCAATGCGTAACAATAAAGGATAAAATCCTTTATCAAATTCAGGTTGCACCAGTACTGGTGCTTGACTGATGGCTTCTTTTATTTTGATGAAGGCCTTTTTACCTTCCTTAGTCCACTTGAAGGCGGACGTTTTCTTCATCATAGCGGATGTCTTTTGTCAGCTCTGAGAAGTCGGGTACAAATCTTCATATGAAATTCACTTTACCGAAGGAGTGTACCCCAATTTTGCTTGTTGGAAGAGACAAGTTTTTGATAAAATCGACTAGATTAGGGTCAATTCGAGTTCCTACCTTGGAGACAATATGGTCAAGCAATTTTCCTTCCGTCACCACAAAGATGGACTTTTTGGGATTCAATAAAATCTTGTGATACCTAGATCTTTCGAACACTTCCACTAAGTGTTGAAAATGATTTTCCCGCTTTTTTGAGAAAGCGGTGAGGTCGTCAAGGTAGACGCCAATTAACTTGTTCTTCAAATCCCCAAATTCCAAATCCATGGCTCTTTGAAATGTGGCACCGACATTGATAAGGCCAAAGGGCATCCTTTCAAAGGCAAACATACCCCACGAGGTAGTGAATGTTGTCTTGATCTAATCCTCTTCAGCTACTACAATCTGATTGTATCTGGAAAAACTGTCAGGTAATGACAGCATCTCCGAACCGATGACTATTTGCAATGTATGCTCCATGATCGGCAAGGATAATTATCCTTGAGGGATGACTGATTTAAGTTCCTGAAATCAACGCAAATTTGGATTTCTATGTTCTTCTTATGCACAGGAGCTACATTTGACACCCAAGTGGAATGATGGATTGGAAAAATGATCTTTGCGTCCACCATCTTCTGAATCTCCGCATAGATTGTATCTTGAATGTGTGGATTGTAGTGTCTTTGCTTTTTTCTGAAAGGCTTGGCATCAAGTTTTAGTGGAATTGTATGAGACAATTCTCTAGGTGTGAAGACCTTCAAATCTTTGTATGACCAGGCAAACACATCTCAATATTGTTTGAACAAAGAGATGAAACTTTCACTTTCCTTTGTAGTACAACACTTGCCCAAATTAACAAGCTGAGGCTTGTCTTTAGTACCAATGTTTACTTGACAATATTCAGCAGAGGTCTTATTAGCTGAGTTCCTCTGATCTTGGATGTGTCTGTCATGCCTATCAAATATATCCTCCAAGGATACTAGACCCTTGGGCATTTGATTGCCTTTCAACTAGATGATACCTGATTCCATTGCTTCAGAATTTAGAAGGTAGATGGTTCATATTGTCATTGATGTCAAAGTCAAGGAAAGATGGATTTGTTGTCATTAATATCAAAGACATAAAACGGAGATTGTTGGCAAGATTGAAAGAAGGGGAGGAGAAAAGTGCAGCAATAATTTCTGAGGAAGTAAGAGATATATGCAAAGTCATTAATAGATCAAAGGCCTTACACTCTATCTTAAGGAAGGGAAGAGAAGAGAAGAATGAGCTTCAGTATCCGTTCTTTATAAGCATATACATATGAACAAGCTCTGGATCATTTCAGTTTTGCAGCAGAGGGATCTCCAAACTTTAAACAAAGATATTTTGTTGTTCCTGACAAGAGTCATAATCAAGTTACTATAAAGAATTTGAAGAATGAGGTGACAAAAAGTGCAGTCTTCTATTCAGTGCAGATATAATTTCCTTTGATGGGACAGGCAACTTGCTTTGTAGATCAGAAGATACTGTAATTCTTTTTGATATGCAACAGAGAACAAACTTAGGAGAAATTTATGTACCAAACGTCAAGTACACAGTTTGGTTAAATGATATGGAGAATGTAGCCTTGCTTAGTTGTCACATAGATGCACTTTACATGAGACTATACACGTTAAGAGTGGGGCTTGGGACAACACAATGACATGTTTATTTATTCAACTTTGAATCACATCAAATATTGCTTACCAAATGGGGATAGTGGTATCATCAAAACACTTGATGTTCCAGTATACATAACAAAGGTTTCTAGGAGTTCTCCTGATTGCCTTGACAAAGATGGCAAGAACAGAGTTATACAGATAGATACTAGTGAGTGTATTCAATATATGGCAGCGTTGATCTATACTCAAGTTGGCCGACTTTACCTTAAGGCAGTGATTAAACTCATGTTTAACAAAGGTGGTCGATCATAGGAAATCGTGGATCAAACTTATGTTAAATAAGTTCAACATAAAGGTGGGACGTAGTTATGTTGAAAGAGTATTAATGAAAGCAACGTAATTCTGAAGAAAGTAATATTCTTGAAGGTATAAACAGATCGCTTGTATACATCGTAGTTGGAGCATAAACAAATCACTGGTTTACTAAAGCGATATCCTTCAAGAAAACTAAACAAATGATAACAAATGTTAATGATCCAAAAAGGAGACACGATAAAGAGAAACAGTTCATGAAATGATGCTATAATTGACTTCATAAAAGATAATAAACTATTGTTGATATTTGAAAAGGCACGATTTAAAATACTAAAGTGATGCATTTTTTCTAAGAAAGGAGATGCAATTTCTCTGAAATAACATGATTTAGTTCTTGAGAAAGAATGATTTGTTTTAAAGAAGATTTATTAAAAAGTAATCATGATAAAAAGGAGGAGATTCATGAAATGGTGCGATTGATTTAATAAAGCAACTATCAAAAGACAGATTTAAAGAAGTGTGATTTATTCATGAAAAGGGGCGATTCTTTCTAAGTTGGCAAATTTCAAAAGTTGTACAATCTGTTTCAAAAAGACATGTAGCTTGAATGAAGGGTTGCAAAGATTGAGCAACATATATATATGATTCAAATTCAGATTTGCAGGGTAGTGTGTGTGAGAAAGTATGATATCATAAATACACCAGCAGATCCAGGAATATGAAGACACTCAGATTTTAAGATGGATTTGTGAAAAGTCAAAAGAGATAGAAGAGAAGATTGTGCAGATATATGACAGAACGTGTGAAGCAAATATAAAGAATTTATGAGCAAATTTATGACAAAGGCTTGAGCAGATCTTTATGAAGAGTAAAAGTAGCATTTGAAAGATATACATGCACATATAAAAGAAGTATGAATACAAATTTAAGAGAAGAGTTTATGGCAGGTTTGTGAGAAGATGTAGAAACCCCAGTTTCCCCGTTTCCTCTGTATCTGATGGTTTTAATGTTTTTCTGAAGCTTTTTGCAATTTTGACTGTTTTTTGACGTTTTTGCATGAAATAAAGATGAAGGCGATTTTGCTTGGAGAGAATAATAAATTCTATTAAATATACTAAATGACCAACATGCATCACAAATACAAGGTATTTTGAAAGCGTTTCATCTATTACTCTTATGAGTTCAATACAACATAGTACTGATGACATGCAATGAAGATTTCAGATTTTATTAAGGTAAAAACCTGGTGAACAGCAAACTGAAGATGCTCAGAAATCTGGTACGGCTGAGATGAAGAGCTTGTTCTCCCTCGGTATGGTGATCTCTGATGGTGTCCAAGAGTATGCGCCCAAACTTGAGTTCATTAACTATCCACAATGCCAGCGACCAACTTACAAGAAGATATATGCCTTTAATCAATTGGTACGGCCCTGGTACAAATGGTACGGCCTGCAGCAATATTAAATTGCAGAAAGTACGGCTTTCTTGTATTCAATTTCTAGATCCCTGGATATAGTGCTCTCTGTGAGATAAACTCAGAAGATGGAAGCTGAAGAGTTTGACGCTGGAGAATAAGAATATAGATCTCTCTTCAATAGTACGGCCAAGTACATGATTGGTACGGCCTGACACTACACAGCAACAATTAAAATAAAATAGTACGGCCTCTTTTAGAACTCCAGAGATCTCCAATCATGGGCGCCTAAAAGCATATAACCTTTCTGAATCGAAACCCAAACAAAACCTCTGTGATTTGAATTTCCAAGAGCTTGCAGATGTACGGCCAGTACAGAAACAGTACGGCTGGAGCAGCAAACAGCAAATTAAATCAAAATGTACGGCTCTCTCTCTCTCTGGTGTCTCTGGATGCATAGAACTTGTGCGCCTAGCCTGCAAGAATATCCTCTGGATTAAGAATCCTCTGTAAACCCTGTAGATTTATTCTCTGTGAAGCTCAACGATTTCCTCTGGATGAAGAAATCTCTCACTGGCAGTAAATCGGGTGATATCTCACACCCTCTGAACTGTTTCGAAGGAGATGGCTCGTTCTCCGACGATTTCGAGACGAAACCCTAAGGTCTCTGTGCTCTGGCAAGACTTGATCAATTCCTGATTTTCCAAAATGTCATAATGGCTCTAATCCCAATGCAAAAACCTTTATTCCTCTCAAAAGGGCGAATTCCTTAATAATAGGGATTATTAAAATATTTCAACTTTTTAATCTTTTATTTCTTCAATAGTCTCAGCGTTAATTTTAAATTATAAAAATAATCTCAAACTGGCCCCTTTTAATGTTGGGCGCCCCCTTCACTTAATCACTTAAGTTATAATTAAAATATTATAACTTTATATTATATTCACCAAATAATTAATATTTAATTAATATAATTAAATATTAATATCTCCCTCGTTATTCGTCCGATGACTGATCCGTCTGAAGCTGACGAACTCTGAAGTGATCCCGGACGCTGCCAATCTCATACTGCTAAAAATAGCAGGGGTCCCACACTGCCTGCCAGGAACTGCTAAAAATAGCAATTCTGCAAAATGTCTCCGAATGAGCCCGAACGAAAGCCAATTGATCAAAACTGCCAATCTGACGCTGAGCCAAGCGCCGAAACGACCCTCTAACCACTCAGTCAGCCTACGAGGGTCTCATGATAGGCCAATCTCACGATCACTGATGCTCGCCAAAAACGGGGACATGACAGTCCTCCCTCCCTAAAATTGCTTGACCCCAAGCAATCTCAACTGCAAACAAACTCCAATCCTCGGAAGGCCCCAAAAGGAAAACTATGTAATGTCCCACACATCTCGAACTATCTCCTGTAGCGGCATCAAACTCAACTGCGCAATCAATGCCTGGATCCCAAACCCAGCGTAAGAGTCCATCGTGACGGTCCTCCTCAGGCTGCCACTGCGCTCTACTGCCTCCAACCTCACCATGCTGAGAATAGTGAAGTAAATCAATGGGTCCCATCCAAAACTCGGTGCCAACGCTGTCTCCACCGGGATCCCAATACAATATAAATCTACATCCATCCGTCATGCAGAGATAAAAGCTACTAGAAGCATCTACTATCCTGAATCTCTCCCTGTCCTCTGCTAAACCCTCATGGATGTGATAACTGTCTGAGCCATCATGCCAACTAATACCATAGTCGCCCTGTAGCCATGTATCTGTATGAAAAATCTGCGACACAGAAGTATCAAGCCCTGTCAAAAACATATCGGCATGATGTAAAACAGACTGCTGCCCCTGCAAGTAATACCCCGCAACCTGCTGAGTCAAGTACCTGCAACTGCTAATCCCATCTTGTGAAGATGGTAACTCTGCACACAATAAGGAAATACTCCCCTCAACTGAACCGAGAGAATCACCCTGTGCGCCCGTATTGTGCATCGAATATGAATCATGTACCGGTGGATCAAAGACAAAACTGTAAGCACCCCTCACCGTGTACACCTCATTGAACTCCTCTGTGAGTTTGGTTTGGAATTGCGATGCACTGGAACAATCCCAAACACTACGATCATCACCCAACTCAGAACTAACGTCAAGAGTACGATCAGCGTCCAACTCAAAGAGTGGGTTATCATAGATCGAACCACCATCAAATTCAAACAATGGATTATTCACAAACTGCACAATCACTCCAGACTGGTCTGAATCATCCATCTCTGAATCGCTGGAATAATAAACTGAGTTGTACTCCTGACTAGGCTCAACGAGCTGCCGACCATAGTCAACTGTATCAAATGAAAAGATTGATTTGCTTCCAGGAGAGGGAAACAAATCATCACAAGTACCAATCTCCCAACTGGATGAGACTCTGAATATCTGCTGTGAAGATGGACAAGTATCGAGGGTTGTCACACAACTCTCGAGTGAATCAACAACCATGTCACAGGAACTATCAATGAACTGCCCTGCATCACCAATCACGGAACTAATCTCATGAGAACCGGTGCAATGTGTGGCTCACTGCAACTCCATCTAGGGCACTCATCCTATCTGTAACAACTGCTCCTGTGACCGAGATGGATGTAACCTCATCCTCAACATCTCCCACACTGCTATGAACCATGGGTGTATACTCCTCACCAACCACTGCCATGCAAGACTGCACGATGTCCAAAGGTGGTGAAGACTGTGCTAACCTCAACGCCACGGTAAGCCTCTCAATCTGTAACTGTGACTCCGAAGAGCCAACTGGGTGCTCTGCAATGAATTCGCAGTCACCTCAAGCTCATGAGTGAGCTCATCGATCCGCTCCTCTTTTCCCCGCCATGCATCATAACAAATGCAATCCCACTCGAGAAGGAAATCTCTGTCTGCAGAGTAGTTTTAGATAGTTTTGTTTCATCGTTCCAATCGCTTCTCGGAGTGCATGTATCACTGCAAGGGAAAAACCTCTATCACTGTGCTCATCTGTCGAAGGACTCCAACTGTAGGTAGTCAACATCTGACGAGCAACGTCAAAATGCTCAAGGGCGGTAGTAATCATAGTGTCATCTACATGTAGTTGCCCAACCAAATGATGAGGATTCTGCAACGTACGACCCCCATACACGTTTTCCGGTTCACCATATGCACTATGATATGACGCTGATCCGTCATCACTCATCTCATGATCTGCAGCATCGTGTGTGCTCTCAACCATGCACACCTCAACATCTAAGGTACTGCTGCTCTGTACCTCGAAGGATGGCTCAACTGGTACGGTAGAAGTTGCTGGTCTGACAGTATCCTCACACGCTTCTACTCCAACAGTGACTGCATGCTCATCCAACGCATGATCCTGGGATTCCGTGTCAACATACGAATCCTCTAGCTGGTTTTCAAAGGTCTGATCCGGAAAATCAGACTCGTCATAACATAAATCCTCAATACCAACTGCATCTGTAGTACCCAACTCTGGAGTCTCTTCACGTGACGACTCAATAGGGTTAGTTTGCACCTCTGAAACAGCTGTTATATCATGCTCACGCAAAATTTCACCATCGCTGTTATAAAAATCAGAAGTGGTCTTCTGGGCAGAAATTTCTCGGGTCATCTCATGCAAGGACGATGTAAGTAAGCCATTACCCGAAGCTGTGCTAGTGTGCTTATGGATCAAATAAGCACTTCGATCAAATTCATCACACAAATTTCTGCCTACTTCATAAGAGACTGAAGATATCAAATCACTCTCATGAAGAATTGTATAATCATCAGATGTAGATTCTCTATCCTTCCCAGGTGTAAACAACTCACGAGCTGTAGTGAGATATCTCTGTTTTTCAAACTCCGTCTTATGGCCAAGACTCGGGTGCACATCCACGTAACTCATGAAAGGAAGTTTTTCTTTAATCTTCTGAGGTAAGATGCTATACTCCTGGAACATGCTAATCACTACTCCTTCTGTGCTCTGCGGTGTCCTGTCAATGGTAATCCTCCCACTAATCTCAGGTGATTCTAACTGCCACTCGTTGTTCGCTGCCCTAAGTGTGCCGGCGAACAAACCCTCATACCGTTCACCTGGTAGATCCTCAACGGGCCCCTGTCTCGTGAAGGTGGGCCTCGTAGGCCTATCCGCTGTCCGTGACACTGACCTAGGAGCTCTCCGCGAACCTGTAACACTTCTGTCATCGTCACGAGGTGGTGACGATCTCCTCGGAGTATCCAGTCTCTGAAGTGCAACTGCCACCTGCTGTAATACACCATTTGACCGTCGTTGACCTGCACTAAGTTCTCTGAGTGCATGCAAGACCTCCGCACGGTTCTGACCTCTGTTATTGTAAGGAGTCTCTGTTCTAAGATCAACTGTTCTATCAGCCCTGTAATACCTGTCAGTTCTGTCAGCCATGTTTCTCGGCTGCCAGATCGAACCCTGTTACCTTCAACCAAAGCTCGCCTGTATAAATAATACCTGATAAATAAGACTCTGTTCCGTTTGCAGAAGACGGCTAAACCCTCAGGATGGCAGGATTTAGCTCTGATACCACTGTAGAAACCCCAGTTTCCCCGTTTCCTCTGTATCTGATGGTTTTAATGTTTTTCTGAAGGTTTTTGCAATTTTGACTGTTTTTTGACGTTTTTGCATGAAATAAAGATGAAGGCGATTTTGCTTGGAGAGAATAATAAATTCTATTAAATATACTAAATGACCAACATGCATCACAAATACAAGGTATTTTGAAAGCGTTTCATCTATTACTCTTATGAGTTCAATACAACATAGTACTGATGACATGCAATGAAGATTTCAGATTTTATTAAGGTAAAAACCTGGTGAACAGCAAACTGAAGATGCTCAGAAATCTGGTACGGCTGAGATGAAGAGCTTGTTCTCCCTCGGTATGGTGATCTCTGATGGTGTCCAAGAGTATGCGCCCAAACTTGAGTTCATTAACTATCCACAATGCCAGCGACCAACTTACAAGAAGATATATGCCTTTAATCAATTGGTACGGCCCTGGTACAAATGGTACGGCCTGCAGCAATATTAAATTGCAGAAAGTACGGCTTTCTTGTATTCAATTTCTAGATCCCTGGATATAGTGCTCTCTGTGAGATAAACTCAGAAGATGGAAGCTGAAGAGTTTGACGCTGGAGAATAAGAATATAGATCTCTCTTCAATAGTACGGCCAAGTACATGATTGGTACGGCCTGACACTACACAGCAACAATTAAAATAAAATAGTACGGCCTCTTTTAGAACTCCAGAGATCTCCAATCATGGGCGCCTAAAAGCATATAACCTTTCTGAATCGAAACCCAAACAAAACCTCTGTGATTTGAATTTCCAAGAGCTTGCAGATGTACGGCCAGTACAGAAACAGTACGGCTGGAGCAGCAAACAGCAAATTAAATCAAAATGTACGGCTCTCTCTCTCTGGTGTCTCTGGATGCATAGAACTTGTGCGCCTAGCCTGCAAGAATATCCTCTGGATTAAGAATCCTCTGTAAACCCTGTAGATTTATTCTCTGTGAAGCTCAACGATTTCCTCTGGATGAAGAAATCTCTCACTGGCAGTAAATCGGGTGATATCTCACACCCTCTGAACTGTTTCGAAGGAGATGGCTCGTTCTCCGACGATTTCGAGACGAAACCCTAAGGTCTCTGTGCTCTGGCAAGACTTGATCAATTCCTGATTTTCCAAAATGTCATAATGGCTCTAATCCCAATGCAAAAACCTTTATTCCTCTCAAAAGGGCGAATTCCTTAATAATAGGGATTATTAAAATATTTCAACTTTTTAATCTTTTATTTCTTCAATAGTCTCAGCGTTAATTTTAAATTATAAAAATAATCTCAAACTGGCCCCTTTTAATGTTGGGCGCCCCCTTCACTTAATCACTTAAGTTATAATTAAAATATTATAACTTTATATTATATTCACCAAATAATTAATATTTAATTAATATAATTAAATATTAATATCTCCCTCGTTATTCGTCCAGATGACTGATCCGTCTGAAGCTGACGAACTCTGAAGTGATCGGACGCTGCCAATCTCATCTTGCTAAAATAGCGGGGGTCCCACACTGCCGAGGACTTAAAAATAGCAATTTTGCAAAATGTCTCGAATGAGCCCGCGAAGCCAATTGATCAAAGCTGCCAATCGGCCGGCCAAAGTGCGAAGCGACCCTCTAACCACTCGATCGACCCTCTGAGGGTCTCATGATAGGCCAATCTCGATCAGCGATGCTATAAAAGCGGGACATGAGAAGAGTATGCTGATATAAAAGAAGAAGATCTAGCAGAGATAAAGGAAGAGTTTGAGCAGAAATATAGAAGGAGTCTATGCAAAGATAGAGGACAAATTTGGGCAGATCTCAAGGCAGAAAGTTACGAGAAGTTGATGCTATGATTATGACCAGTTTTGTGTGAAGAAGTGGTACATAGTTTGGATCAGATTTGAAGAAAGAGAGTAAGCATAATTGTAATCAGATTTGAGAAAAGAAGTTATGCATATGTTGGATCAGATTTGAAAGGAAGAACATAGTGTGATTCGGATCAGATTTGAAAGAAATATATTTCAGTAGAATTGTCCATCATCCGTTGAAGAAGCAACATTGAAGGTGGAACATTGTTCTTTTAAGTTATTATCTTTTGCTAAGTTGGTGCTTGGCAAGTCGGGGTTGTTGCCTCCAATAGGTTGGTGCCTACAAATTGAGGGAGTTGGTGCCTCCTGTAGGTTGGTGCCCACAAAACAAGTTAGAGATTGGTGCCTACTATCATTGTAATTCACATAAATATATTAAGTACATTATCTGTACCGTGGTTTTCTCCCGTAAGGGTTTCCACGTAAAATCTTGGTGTCAACTTCTTCATATTGATATATTATTGCATAGTTGATATTTTTTTAGAGTTTAAAGTTGACAAAGGTTGAGAGGGTAAAAATTTGTTAATATACTGATTCACCCCCCACCCGCGCTCCCCCTCTCAGTATATTTTTGTGCTCTTCATTTGTTTCTTGTCATTGATGCCCTCATAGCTGCTCCAAGACTCTTGTCTTTCACCACCAACTAGTTGAAAATGTTCAATATCATTAAGAGGATCAGACTCCACAAATTCTTCGAGCCTTTGCTTACGGTCAGCTTCATGAATTGGTAAATTAGATTTATGTTTAAGAACACCTTTAAACTTTTCATCATCAAGAGCCCTATGATCTTCTAGCTTTACTTCCTCCTCACTATCTCCTTGATCAAAGGTTAAGGTAGCCCCAAACTCGATCAATGAATCATTATTGATCGCTGCTCTGAAAGCTTCAGTAGCAACAAACTCTTTCTTAGTGGCTGCAACCATCTCAAATGGGTCATTACGGAGCTTTGCCAAGCAAGTTTCTTCATCAAAGACATCATCTCCTCCAATCGAAATCTCATAGCTTGCATTGTAATTTGAATTTTGAGCATCATTAGGATCAAAGGGAAATTCATCCCAAACACGTTCCCCGTCATCCCTAGGTGCCTTCACACCCGGATCCCAAATACTAAAGGGATGATTGTTTTGATCAGAAGAAAAGTGCTCTCTGTACTCCTCTTAGGGTGTTGACTCTTTGAATAGGTCACCTCCCAACATACTAAAACTGATATCTTCATAAGTATCTCTCTCCAATGGCTTAGTTTGATAGTCAAACCCAAGACCACCCATGTCACCAATAATGTAATGAAGTAAAGAGTCATCAATGCTAGCTGTTTGGAAAATTCTATCATTTTTGCTTTCAATGAGCCCATCATGAGTAGGTATATTTCTGATCTTATCATTAATAGTCACATGCATGTTAAATTTAGTGATCAGATTAAATGCACAGAAAATTAATTCAAAATCAGACACAATAACACAGCAGATACCCTAGGAAAACCCTCCTCTTGAGGGAGTAAAACCCAACAACAATATATCACTTATATATTGAATTATCAATGAATGTCTCAGAAATCATTTGGTTGCAGCCATCGAACTCAAGCATCATCCATTAGCAGCTCGATTTGTCAACAGGATGAGCTCTTGACTGCAAGGTCGTAAAGACCATTGATGTCCAACATGATGAGTTACTCAACATCTACATGATTATGGTTTATAGAAGAAGCCTGACTGGCAATGGTACTGCACTTGCTGATTACATGAGTCCCATCTTAGCACTGTTGGAGCTTGGAGTTATAGAACAGTCATACAATTTTGATCTTATTCCCAAGCACAAGTAAATCGCGATCTTTCCCATACTGATCTCATGATTGCCATACATAAACCAATATGAGATTTCCTTATAGCTGTCGCTTTCAATAATACTTCTCCAAATATTGTTGAGTATTCTAGAGAAATATGAGCGTCCAAAAATGAAGATACTTCCCAGATGCCCTAGAATTGAAGGCATAAATCACATGGCGGACTGATCTGAGAATTCTCAGATTTAAGGTGTTTCGCAACAGTGGGATATTTTGCCCGATCTCAAGATGGTGAAAGACTCCCAGAGCGATCATATTAAACGTGTTGATGCTGGGATTAAGAGGGAGTTTTGTGTTCCCTATAATCCTCAACAGAATGGTGTTGCAGAGAGAAAGAACAGGACGATCGTGGAAGCAGCAAAAGCCATGATTCATGACTAGGATCTGCAAACCTTCTTATGGGCAGAAGCTTCTAGGACTGCAGTATATGTTCAGAATAGAAGTCCTCACAAGATCTTGGAGAATATGACTCCGAAAGAAGCCTTTACAGGGAAGAAGCCTGAGGTTAGTCATTTGAGGATCTTTGGATGTCCTGTCTATGTTCATGTTCCAAAAGAAAAGAGAACTAAGTTGGAGCCTTCTAGCAAGAAGGGAATATTTGTGGGCTACAGTGAGACATCAAAAGCCTACAGGATATATGTTCCAGGTCAGAAGTTGATTGAAATCAGTAGAGATGTCACATTCAAGGAAGATGTTGCATTTAGAAGATCCAAGGGAACTCATGTGGAGATTGACTATGATGAGCCTCCTCAAGATATGGAAGTTGACCATACTCCTGAGATTCAGAGGGAGACTTCCGAACCGAAGGAAGATGTTGATCCAGTTGAGCCCTTGGAACCTACTGATGGACCTACCGATATTGTGATTAGAAGAAAGAGATCTCTTTGGGATAGGCAAACTATGCAAGAGGCTGAGAGGTTCGCAGCTCCTAGAGGTACATTCAGAGAAAGTAAAAGGCCACATAAGTTCTCCAGTTATGTTGCCTAGATGAGTCAGGTTATTCAATCTAAGCCTTCTAGTGTGGAGGAAGCTTCCAATCAACAGGTTTGGAGAGATGCTATGTCAGAGGAGTACCAATCAATTCTCACTTGTCATAGGAGGGAGAGTTGCATGGGGTCTTCTTGATCACTTGTCATAAATTCTTCTTGTGAAAACTCCTGGGAAGTTGCATCAGCAACAAGAGGAGGAACATTTATCACCAAATCTTCAACATGATTAGGTACAAACAAATTGGAATCATCACCAACATCATCACTTTGGTAATGGTCATAAGTTGGTTCAATGATGGCACCCAAATTATCCTTAACATTCTCTTCTTTACCGAACTCAACCCACACAATAGTTCTACTAATATCTTCTGTGAAAATTAGTCTCAAGACTTTCATTGGATGAATCCAAATTAGGATTCAAGACTGTAATTTTGTTCTTATTGCCAAGCTAATCTTCATCACCACCAACCACATGATGTTTTGGGGCTCTACCACAATCTCCTCATAAGTCGAGGTATCTTCTTCGATCTCATGGTCATCTTGATGTGTCCTGTGCACTTTTCCATCCAAACTTTTAGATTTCGCAATAGTCCTTGAGTATGCCCTTTTTATGTCAGGATCCCTCATTAGCGTGGTCAATTACTATATCAACTCAGATATAGACTTCTTTGTAGTCATCTTACCCTTCTGCCTCAATAACCATCAAAGAAGAAAGGTAATGGACTGTAATGACCCCAACCTCTCAGGCCAAGGTTATTATTGTTTTGCCCAGGTTTGACAATGTTTCTCAACTAACTGAGTGATCTTCAAAAGCTTGATTCAAATACTGTTCTCAAAATGTTTAATATCATAGCCAACAGTATAGTGAAATGTAACTGGTATTATGAGTCCAGAGTTTGCACGCCAGAGGAACATTATATTTATATCCAACTTCTAAATCAGAGCAGAGTTGCTTACGGACATAAATATGTCTCTTAGCATCAATTCTCAAGTTAAACAAAAATTATTCTTCCAGTCACAGATTATTTTCTCAGAATATGAATATTGTTTCAGAGATGCACACATATTAATGTACAGAGGAATTCATTCAGACTTGATTACACAAGCTTGATCTGGTTTGCAGTTTACACAAACTGTGCAGTTCATTCAAATAGAATAACAAGTTCCAGAAATTACTAGGGATGATAATTAACTTTTAATAATCTATACTGGAACATTGAACATACCCGGCAAGTCTTCTCCCTTTTGAAACAACACATATATCTGGTTGCAGTCTTCAAATATGATCCCACGACACTAGGAAATGAAGTCAGGTTTCAAGCACGGAATTTCCAGTATAAGTCAGGAAGCCTCATCGAATAATATTTTCTCTGTCAATGTGCAACACCACGAACAGGGGATACCACCAAATTCCAAGCACCCCAGCACGACAATATTGATCTTTCATGGCTTTCACGTATCAATCCCCGACAAGTATGAGAAAGTTCGATATGAGAAGAGACGTTACTTCATTCCCCTCCTCCTTCGGTTCAATATGAATAAAGATATCGATTTGTCTTTATGTGAGTGCGGCAGAAGGACTCCCGATAAATCAACAGCTCCAACAATAATGAATGTGATCATGCATATGCCATTTGAAACCTCACGGTGGTTTCCATCAAAAATACCAATCAATTAAAGGTGGCTCCAATAACCGTATATTTACTCAAAATGGTACACTGTGCGTATAAGAGCAATGGCAATGACAATCCCGATATCGAGATGTCTCACGCAACAGTTAGAAACGTTCGGTAGCACCAAAAATCTCCTCTGCCAATCAACGGTGATTGTGAACTGTATCTTCCAGTGTATAGATATTGCAACGGCCAAAGCATGAAATACCCGGAATGCAAACCCGTTAAATGCTCATTCGCCCACACCGACGGTGGCCAAGACCAGGTTGCCTTCACTGAAGAGTTCCTGGCATCTCTACAAGCTCTTCCAATCATGATCCACAAGCAAGGGATTGTGTATTGTCTCGGCCAGCATATGGAGTATTCTTCGATTCTAATGATAAATTCTCCCGTCACCTCTACCATTCCTTCATTAGCAATACTGGCTCCAACAATAGGAACGAAAATGAAACTACGATCTGCCACGCTGGGTTTTCGTCCAAGCAATAGCGTGCAAACACTGAGAGTTTTCGTTCTCAGGGTTCCAAAATGAAATCAACCAAATTCAATATTCAAACTCCATGATAATCTTCTGTCGGCTCTCAAAGCCATATAACTTCGCCATATTCAGTTTGCGTAACTGATTTTTTTTTCCAGACTTTGGAAAGCTATAATTCTTCAAATATTTCATGGCACTCTTGACTTTATAAAGCAGTAGTTTAGTCATTAATATTTAATAAAGGCATATTTTATAATTAATTAATTAATTAATAAAAAGTCATTTAAAGAATAAAGACAATTTAATATTTAAATAATTAATCAGATCTTTTTTAAGCCTTATTAAAACAGGGACATCATAGTCCTCCCTTCCCGGAGATTGCTTGTCCCAAGCAATCATATACCAATTCGCTGCTCCACTCTAACAAGAATGCCATTAAGCCACCAGATACAAAGCAACGCACCAAGATCCATGCGGACAATGTAATCAACCATGACAATACCCGGATCCCAAACCAATCTCAAAAACACTACTCTGCCAATTTGCTGCACCAATCCATTATCAATCACCCGTTATGCCACAACAACCTGTGAAGCGCTTGATCCAACCAGCAGATCCCTGGATCCCATACTGTAATAACTCTGTCATAGCACACCAACCTGTGAAGCACTCTGCTTGCCAAACAAATTCCTGGATCCCACACTGTAATAATCTTGTCATGCCTGAAGTTGTGAAGCAACTCGACAAGATCTAGACGACACAATGCACCAATCATGTCAAGGTCAGGATCCCAAATTATCCTTGGTGCATAATTAATCATGTCAATCTGCCATGTGTTGTTGTTATAAATCCAAACATCATATATCCAACTGAGAACCTCACTCCAGAAGAAGCCACAGATACCTCTAATGTTAGAAGATGATAGAAGCTCATCACTATGTCTACCCCCATCATGGAAAGGATGATGCAAATCCCTCTGACTTCTCCAATCAACTGCTAAAAGAAAATTCCATTCAGCAGAAAGAACTATGATCCTAAATGCCCCATTAGCTCCATATGCATTATAAGAGAGTAGTGAATCATCTCCAAGAGTGTTTACATGCTCAAACAGATATGAACCAGCAATGCCACCATTCCTGCATACTCCTTCATAAGCTGGTCTAAAAGACGTAAACTGTACCATGCGAGCCTCTAGAAAAGATAACTCCTCAAACTCACCATGAAAAATCAAAGGCTCAACCAAATCTGCCTTATGGAAATCAATATGTGCATATGAAGACAAGATATTAGTGGCTGGTCCACTAATTGTATGCTCAACTTTACAATCACATCCCACACCTGAAACCCATTGTAATGAGCCGGACCAATTTTTTTTTTGATTTTTCACAAATGATTACAATGCAACACGCACCCGTTAAGGTTAGCACAAACCAAAACGATGCGGAAAGTAACTCTAACCAGAATGTACATCAGGATCCCGATGTGGGCAAGGTGTGAGCATTGGTCAGAGGGTCTCAAAGGAAAATGCTGAACAAGAACTCTAACCAAGAGATGCGCCGGCTAACGACGAGCATACGGTCAGAGGATCCCTATCTAATGCAATACTGAAAATTAGCTCAACACCAAGTATGTGCTACTCAATCCGTGATGGATAAGAGGCGACCATATGGCGGAGACTTAGGAAATTACAATGCAAAACAAGTAAATAGGCGGCAAGCTAGCCTCTTCCACTTATTCAGTGGGAATGTACAATAACTCAAATTGCAAGATAAAGATGAATTGTTGATAGTACTACTAACAGCTTACAAGATATCAGAAAGATCACTTAAATCAGGAGTATTTTCAATTGTTCATTGCTGCAAATGTGTAGAATGTTTTCAATGGCAGAATACAATTTCCAATGCTCATTCACTAACCAAGAGACAATTCCCTTAGTTCTGATTTATCAGACCTGCACATCAAATGGGTGAAATCTGCAAACCAACCTTCACTCAAATGTTCATATCTCACTCTAAACACAACCTATTGACATGAAATCAAGTGCTAACCAATCTATGAATGATGGCGCCCAAGATGATTGCCCAAAACCACTCCAAACAACTTCACATTAATTTGCACAAACTCCAATGACACAGTAGAATGGTACGGCCCTCATAAGGGGGCGATTTCACTAAATAAAATCAGATACAACAGATAAAAATCTATAAGTTTGCAAGGTGGGTCGCCCCAAGTAGGCAAGATGACATGATGAATACCCAAAACAATATCTTTTTGGCTTTTTGATTTATGAATGAAAACTACCTACAGCTATGCAACATCAGCAACTCTGAAACATGACAAAATACTTGAATAACATCAACTAAATGCAATAGAACTCAACTACAATGCAAAACTACCAATTACCAGCTAACCTCTCAACTAGTTGCTATCTTTCAAGCAAGAAGATGAGCCAATGCTAGGAGGTGTGCTTTCCTCGAAGCGAGTGCCTGAAGACAATCCAGCAACATAACGGTGTAGTAGACAAAAGATCCCAAATGAAGAGCTGAGGCCTGATTAAATAGACAAGAGAGAAACATCTAGAAGCTTCCAGAAGGCGCCCAAACCCTAATTTCAAATTCACCTTTTCCCTCCAAAGAATGGCGTCCTTTTTCTCCATTGAAATATTTCACTTTTTAAAATAAATTCAAATCTCTCAAATAGGCGTCCCTTTCCTTAATCACAATATTTGACATTTAAAAGATATACTTATCTCTCCATGACGCCAGGACCCTCAAAGTTTCCCCTTTTTAAAAACAACTTAAAGTTGTACTTGCTAGGCAAGGGGTATAATATTAAAATATAATATTATAATGAAAATACTTATCTCTCCAAGAAAAATGCGCCCAAGGCCAAGAATTGAAGTGCCAGTTGAAACAACTGAAGAAGAAGACCAACTGAACTGAACCCAAACTGCCCACTGCCAAAAATAGAATTTACTAAAAATAGTAAATTCGCGAAGTTGCCCGGAATGCCAAACTGAACACACCACTGCGAAGCTCTCCGAAAACCCAGAAAGAATCCGCAATCAGAAACCCAAACTTCAAGCAAAAAACTCCTCAAAACTAGGAAACCCTAATTTCACCATCCGCGTAGCCTACGGGTCTCCGGAATAGGCCAACGGTCAACTGAAGCGATCACCGCTGAGAAGGGGACATTACACCCATATATCATTTGCGTCATCAGGATCACGAGCCTTCATATCATCCAACTCAAAGAGTGGATTATCTAAAGTCAAGTCAGCACTCAACTCAAAAAGAGGGTTGTCAATAATGGTTGAATATATATTATTAACTTTTTCATGACCATAAATAACATACTCGTGAGGATGGGAAAGTAAACTGCTGTTGTCCCAAACCAGCATTTGGGATTCCTCCATGCTTTCTTTGGAGTCACTAAACACCTCCAAATCTTGATCTTCCTCCTGGTCTTTCCAAGAGAGAAGTGGTAGTGTCTCACCTAACTCAACATCAAATGAAGTCATCAAGCTGCAAGATGTTTCCTCATGAAGCTCCTCAATTCTTCCATCAATTTGTTCACATTCTATGTAACTTGCATTTTGCATCCTGGTAGAGGCTGCTATAGAAGATGCATTTTCTGATTTATGCAATGAGTGATGAGACGTATTCATCTGAAGACAAAGATCCACAAATTCCCCGTCTTGTATGCCTACTTCTGAGTTTTCAACATGTGTAGGAGTGGAGCCAATTTGAGAGTCAATGATCACACTTGAAGACGTATCCAAATCAACCTCATATTCTTCATCAATTGCTGATACAAAATCAGACTCTGAGCAATCTGAATATTCATCAAACCTCTCATGGATGACCTCACTGCAAGGTTCATGTGATGACAAGGAACTGTTGGCCAAACTCAGGAAATCAGAATCGTGTTCATCAATAGACTCTCCATGGGTTTCCGTACCTTGCCTATTGTTTGAAGCTACAAACTCTTCCTTCACATCTTCCACCATGAATGATGGGACAGCGTTGTGGTCAACCAAAGGAGCACCAATAAAACCCATACCTTCATAAGATTTATCAATCGAAATCTTTATGCCACCCACTATAAAACTTGTGCATTCTTTAACAGATGCCACATGTGGTTCTTCTAGTAAGATTACACCAGATTCTATCATTTTGCCTTCATGACCCGAATCTGCCTGTCTAACAAATTCTTCATAGGGATTTTTACAAACCACACTTGTAGCTATCATATCTACCTTCTTTCCTTGTTCCAAACCATCTTCATCAAATTGCTCACGTTCCATGTCTCTGGCATTGACTTCTCGCTCTTGCAAAGTAGCTGTAACACACAACTGGTTTTCGGCTTTGCACACTAAATTACAAGCCTTACTCAATTGAAGGCGAAGATCAACAATTTCCCTATCTTTGTCCGCCACCGATTTGACAGCCATGTCTCTTTCTCTTAGTAATTGCAAGTAATCATCTTTTATGAATTCCAACGCTTCTTTGATGGACTGCAAATGTGTATGAGACATGCCTGTTACCATCCCCTTTCGCCTCTCCTCAATTTGTGTTGACCAAATGAGGTCTTCAATTTGTTTGAGTATCATCCATCCTGGATAACGCTTTCACAATCTTTTCTTCCTTCACCATAAATTAACCTTCCAAATCTTCCACTACAAGAGGCTTTTGTTCTCGAGCATCGGAGTGATCTTGGTTGCCATGAACTATCTTTTTTTATTTGTCCTCATGTGTGGAATGTTTGTCAACAATAGAATCAGCCAACTTGCTTGTGGATGCATTGCAACCTTCAACTGCGGATGATTGGGCAAAGATGTGGTCCAATAAGGACTCCTAATTAGAATCCGTACCTTTATCCATATCATCGTTCATCTTCAAGCTAGCGCACTTCATGTTAAGGGGACACATGTGTTGGATCCCAGTTGTGTTTATGGTTTGTCCTTGATGACAAAATCTCTTTGGTTCTCTTTGATGATCAGTTTCTGTTTGGATCCTTATGATTTAAAATGGCACTTCTTTGATGTCTCTTGGCTATTACAGAAAGTCATTTGTTATGTTTCATGGTGATGAGAATTCCGGTTCAAGTTATGAATACTATCTCTTTCACTGACAGAGTTTGAAAGATGGTTTATTTGTCAGGATGGTTCTTGTTGCATATCACAGGTATTGGTTGTTTCTCATTCGGGCTTACACATATCGGCATGAGTATGGCAGGGTCTCCCCGATCTTTTTCGAAATATCTGTGTTGCCTATCAGCAAGACATTTCTAATGTCATGTCGATTGAATTTAACATTCTGGCAGCTGTCGGCAAGACCTCGTTTTTGTTATGGCGACAGCAGAAAGGTCTTTCGGCATAAGCTTTTTCCGTCAGTATATGTGTTGTGACCTTTTCACACATCGCCCCATTCAAGATGGGGACCCCCTAATTTTTGCTCCGTTCCGGTCTTTTGGCTTGGGTTTTCTTCTCTCTCTCGCTCTGTCTCTTTTCTGGTGTCCGCCATTCGGGGGGTTGTGTCCGTCATTGAAGCTTAAACGCGAAATATTGGCCAAGTCTGAAATTAGGGTTTTGAACTTTTCTGGCCAATTCAAGGTCAAATAAAGTGAGTAAATTGAAAATTGAATTTAACGTTGTTGTCAGCAAGCTTCCAGCCAGTTTTCATCAAATTTAGGGTACTTACTATTTTTAGTAAGTGTGAAATTCAGGGCAGTTCGTCAGCTATTTTGAGATTCCGATCATCACACTGCATTCAGAACATATCAGGCTACTCATGTGCAAAATTTGAGCGAAAACGGACAACTTACTATTTTTAGCAGTCCGGCTTCCGGCACGAATTTCAGGGTCCAGATGCAAAGTTTTTCTTTGCATGTCTGGATATTCCTTCTGGGTTTTTCAAGACCTTCGCGATGATATAACATGCAAGTCGAGATGACTACTTTCAGGATTCAGCCTTCCGAGGCTATTTTTAGGGTTTGCATGTAAGTTTCTTTTGCATGTCGGTGATTCCTGATGGGTTTTTCAAGAGCTTCGCGATGGTGTGACATGCAAACGGAGATTCCCAATCAGTAGGGAACTTGCTATTTTTAGCAGGTGTGTCCCGGCAGCCGCCTCCCAATAGTTCAGATTCATGAGCTGATCGCGGTGTTGCAGAAACGAAGGCAAACGGAGATCTTTTGATACGCATGCAATGCAAATTAGGGTTTCCAGCTTCGGAGCCTAAAAATAGGCATCAAAAGTCAAAATCTTCAAAATCCGGTATAAACCACTGCGATCGGCGTCCTTCAGGCTATCTGCTGGTAAAATTTCAGGTCAAACGAAGCACTTACTATTTATAGTAAGTCAAATTGGAAACAGGCTAAAAATAGTAAATCAGTTGCATGCATCAGTGTCAGCAGTAAGGTCACGTGGTGAGGGTCGCCTCATTCAAATTTCAACTCGATCGGAGCATGGGAGGTATCAGAAACATGAACTCACTATTTATAGTAAGCCACCTTCAGAAACAGGCTATAAATAGCAGGGTGACTAAAAATGGCAGTGCTGACAGGTTAACAGGGTTATGAGGATGCTACATTCAAAATTTCAGGCCATTCCGAGTGCCAGAGGTGTAAATTCAGAGAACTTACTATAAATAGCAGGGCACATAAGCTGGCAAAAGGATGATGAAAATTCGTCTAAGTCTGGAGTCTCGTCCAGCAGGCATAGGGAAATGCGCCCATCTCAGCTAGAGGCGTAGAAAATTTTTGAAAATGAGTTCATCCTTCACACAGGGCAAAATGCGCCCAAGGTGAGAAAATTCAAACAAAAGTCAAAGTTTTCGTCCTGCAGGCATGAGGAAATGCGCCCAAAATGAAAGAGGGAAAGTTGAAAATATTCTCTAAGGCATGAAAATCCGCCGCCCTCATCCAAATGCGCCCGAGATGCAAGCTTATCCTTCACAGGAGGTGAAATGCGCCCAAGGTTGCAAGGAGTCAAACGAGTCAAAGTTTCTTATCCACCAGCAAGGGCAAAATGCGCCCAAATGCATCCATGTCAAGACAAAAAATTGGAAGGTGAAGAGTCACCCAAGAACGTTGGAAGAAGAAAATCCTTCACACACATTAAAATGCGCCCAAGATTGCAAGCTTATCCTGTAGCAGGGGTGAAATGCGCCCAAAGTCATGCATGTGAAGACGAAATTTGGAAGGCGAAGAGTCACTCTTGAGGCGTTGGAAAAAGTTCATCCACTAGACACATCAAAATGCGCCCAAGGGGAAAGAAAAGTCAAAAGGTCAACAATCTCGTCCTCCTCCATAGGCAAAATGCGCCCAAACTTGTGCATGTGAAGACAAAAGCGTAGAAGTTGAAGGGTCACAAGGCATGGTGGCAAGTTCATCCTTCTCTCACATAGAAATGCGCCCATATTTGGATGTGAAAAGTAAATGCAAGTGGTAAATAAGGTGAAAGTTTTCCCAAAGCGTGGTGAAGGATGGTAAGTGTTGGGCGTTCAAAGTGATCAAGGTATGTGTGGCGTGTTTTTTTTTATTTCCTCTCAAAGTGTGATATGCGCCAAGAGTAAGGGAGTTATAAGGTGTTAGAAATATTTTCTAGGGCGTTGAAATATTTCAAGGCGTTGAGAATAAAATGTCAAGTGTTGTGCGCCTAGAGTGATAAAGTGTTAAAAAGAAAATTTCTAAGGCGTGAGATTTAAATTTTCTAAGGCATTGGGCTTTTGAATAAATATTTCCTAAGTGTGAAGTGATATGGGGGGAAGTGAAGATGAAATGTGCAAAGCGTGCCGGGAATGAATAAAATTCTTCTGAATGAAGTTGATTGGAAAAATAAATAAAAATTCCTCTCCACCGGGCAATCAAAAATTTTCTAAGTTCAAGCCAAATGCAAGAGATGATTTAAATATTTTCAAGGCAAAATTATTTTCCCTTTGCAACACGTTTAGAACCTTTTCATTATAAAATTCTTCCTCCTATTAACGGTGCTAAACTTCTTTCCTAGAGATGGTCGTGAGACGAAGATAATACAAGATAATTCCAAAATTTTCAAGAAGTCGTGAGCAACAAAGAGCAGATCAACGAAGAATCAATTTAAACGGGTGAAAATAATATTTTCTAAGGCCTCGCACCAAAAATCAAATGAAACCGCCCTTTGGGTACCCATGGATTCGAGGCACTCCGAAGAAAATTTTGTTTCCTCGGCACTCAAACATTTATGATCATAAATGGATTTCCAAGTTCTCAAGCTTCACCACACCCTTTTCTCAAGTGAGGGACGAACTGCTCGAATTGTGAATTTTCCTAAGGGAGAATTTTCTAAATTCTTTCTAAGGCAAAATGAATAAAATGTAAGCTTTCAAGATGAATTTTCTTCTAATACGAGTTCCAGAGAAATTGCTTTGTATAATTTTGATTAAGTCCTCCTCGAGGGATAAATTTTTCCGTGAGCGTAATAGAGCAAATTCTATTTCCAGCATCAAGATTCTCGGCCGTGAGTTAAAAGAAGATGAATTAAATTAAATTTTTGAAAGAAAAATCCAAAACGCCAGTCAAAGTCAAGTTTCTAGAAGAATAATATTCCTGACGACTGGAGACAAGTGTTAGAAGCACCAGAGAGGGAAAATTTGAATTCTTGAAGTGGAGTAGTGGAGTTTAATGGCATTGGCTAAAATTAACTTCTTCTAGAATTCGAATTTTAGCTATAAAATGAGCAAGTTTTTCACTTGTTTTCACAGCTGGAAGTCGAACTTGCTCTGAGGGTGAAGCATTGCAGCGAGTCGTGACTGGAAGAGTTTGAAATTTTGCTGAGTCTGAGTGAGTTGCTGAAGTTTGAATTTTGCTGAGAAGTTGAGTTTGCTGAGGAGGCGCACTTGAGAGTTGATTAAATTTGTTGCTGAGAGAAGTACGCCTTAAGTTGCTGAGAAGTATTTGCCAAAGTCAAGAGGTGCTCACTTGCTGGTTGGAAGAGGTACGCCATTGCTGGTTAAAGAAGTATTTACTGAGAAATTGCTGAAAGCTTGAAAGAGGTACGGCTTTGCTAGTGTTGAGGCTGAAAATTGAAATTTGTTTAAGCTTAGTTGAAGTTGCCATTTAAAAGGGACGCCTTGTAGTGAGTAAAGTAGCTGAGAACTTAGAAGTGCGAACTTGCTAGCTTGATGTTTGCTGATTGCTGATACGAAATATTTAAAATTGCTGATTGCTGATTGAGAAGTAAAGTCATCAGAGTTCACTTAGAAATCTGTTCTAAGTGTCGGAATTCGAATATATTCAAGAGAAGAAGTTGAGGTTTGCAAACACGAGAGTTATTGCAGCTTCTAGAATTCGACTGCAGCCCCTACATTGCCTTATTTTATTAAATTTAATTGCTGATGAATGATTGTTATGTTGCAGATGGCTGAAGCGAGGACAACCGGAAAGGACAATGGTGCCTCAAGACAGGCTATGATCAAGAAGCTCAGCAAAACATTCATGCCAGAGTCGAAGTTCATTTCAAAGCTGGGCAAGTTGACGGATACTAACCTGGGCTCTGTCAACCTGGAGACCTTCAAGAACAGGCTGTTTGGAATTGGAAGTCATCTAAGCCTACCACTTCAAGACAACATCAGTCCGGCGGATTATATGGCGTACTCTGCTGGTTTCCGCCACCATTCGCTCGTGAGCTTTATGTAATGGAAAGTGCCCCAACTGCTACGAAGGAACACCGGGTCGATCATGACATCGAGCGCCAAGTGCTTGCCAATCTCACCGCAGCCATTGGTGAAGCTTTTGGGATCTCCGGTGCACGTGAACATGATTTACAAGTCCAGGAGCGAAATGGATGGATGTATGCTTCCGCTGGAACCGCGTACGGATACAATTAACACTCAATCGGATGAGCACTAAAGCCATCTTCGCGGCGAAGTTGCCAAAGCGTGCATCATAGCAAAGGACCCGAAATGAGTATCGGTGGATTCATTTCATGTTGTTGGAGTTGTGGCTGGTGGTTGCCCGGCCGTACCTTAAGACATTTTTGAGCCTTGATGTTTTATTACATCAACCCGTGCTAGAGGGCAAGGATTATGTCAATTGGCCGATGATCACGATAATATACATGAGCGTACCGAGCCCGGAGGAGGACTTAAAACGCTTACATGAGCCTTACCTGTTTGCGTTGGCACGGATGACGAGGTACAGAGGGATTTCTTACAAGGAACCCGTCGGTTGTGGCTCCCACCAGTTCAAAATCCATGAGGCGTGTACACAGTTGCACCTTTCGAGCACAACCCACTACAAACGTGTCAATGATTCATTCGCCATGTATATCACGAGGCTGCTTCAGGAGCGGTTACACCACAGAATCTCTAGAGATGCCCAGGAGTTAATTGAAAGGTATGGGTGCTGGTTTATACAGTTTCCGAGACTTTCATATATTAGGCTGCAAGGTTTTTCCTCATACCCTTATAGGCTGCCTAAGTACCCAACAGATAGAATAATAATGCTAAAGATATCTAGACAGTTGCTTGCCTTTGACAAAATCCAAAAGAAGAAGAAGAAAGTGGGGATAGAGTTTCCAATTGTGATGGGCAACTCGGATGAGGTGCCCTGACATAAAAGTGCTCTTAGGGAAGTTTCAGAGTGAGCCTTTATCACTTCATATCATACAAGCCGACAAAGACTATGACCCACACACCATAACATCATTGGGTCTTTCCGAAGAATTCAAACATAAGGTTTATAGAAGATTATTAACATGCAAATTAGATGAGATTGAAGTAAGGAAGAGAATGCTTCTGGCTGCCAATTACCTCGGGATCAGTGGGAGCGGAGGTAGTTCCAGCTCCCGACTGTGTTAGTGTTGTGACCTTTTCACACATCGCCCATTCAAGATGGGGACCCCTAATTTTGCTCCATTCTCGGGTCTTTGTGGCTTGGTTTTCTCTCTCGCTTATGTTCTCTTTTCCGTGTTCGGGCTTCTTCGTTGTGTCCGCTTTCATTGAGCTTTAGCGTGAAATTGGCCAAGTCTGAAATTAGGGTTTTGAACTTTTCTGGTCAATTCAAGGTCAAGTAAAGTGAGTAAATTGAAAATTGAATTTAACGTTGTTGTCAGCAGACATCTAGCAGGCTTCCAGCCAGTTTTCATCGAATTCTGAGGTACTTACTATTTTTAGTAAGTGTGAAATTCAGGGCAGTTCGTCAGCTATTTTGAGATTCCGATCATCACACTGCATTCGGAACATATCAGGCTACTCATGTGCAAAATTTGAGCGAAAACGACAACTTACTATTTTTAGCAACCGCCTCAAGACGACTTCAGGTCCGTGATGCAAAGTTTTTCTTTGCATGTCTGCATATTCCTTCTGGGTTTTTCAAGACCTTCGCAACGATGTAACATGCAAAGTGAGATGACAACTTTCAGAATTCAGCCTTCCGAGGCTATTTTTAGGGTTTGTATGTCGAGGTTTCTTTTGCATTGCCCGTGATTCCCTCGATGGTTTTTTTCACATTTCACATGGTGTGATTACGTAAACGGAGATTCCACCTCAAGAAGGAACTTGCTATTTTAGCAGGTAAATCTCCGCACCGCCACCAAGAAGCTTCAGATTCAATGAACATCGCAATGCCGCTAATGAAGACAAACGGAGATCTTTGATACGCGATGCAATGCAAATTAGGGTTTCCACTGAGCCTAAAAATAGGCATCAAAAGTCAAAATCTTCGTAATCCCATGTAAAACCATCAAGCGATCACGCCTCTTCAAAGCATTCACCGTAAAATTTCGTGTCAAATCCGAAAGCACTTACTATTTATGAAGTCAAATTGAAACATGCTAAAAATAGTAAATCGCTTGCATGCATCGCTGTCGCCAGTGAAGGTTTCACGCGGGTGAGGGTCAGCCATTCAAATTTCAACTCGATCGGGCGCATGGGAGCTATCAGAAACATGAGCTTACTATTTATAGTAAGCCACCTTCAGAAACAGACTATAAATAGCAGGGTGACTAAAAATGGCAGTGCCGACAGGTTGATAAGGTTATGAGGATGCTACGTTCAAAATTTCAGGCCATTCCGAGCTTCAGAGGCGTAAATTCAGAGAACTTACTATAAATAGCAGGGCACGTAAGCTGGCAAGGATGATGAAAATTCGTCTAAGTCTGGAGTCTCGTCCAGCAGGCATAGGGAAATGCGCCCATCTCAGCTAGAGGCGTAGAAATTTTTTGAAAATGAGTTCATCCTTCACACAGGGCAAAATGCGCCCAAGGTGAGAAAAGTCAAACAAAAGTCAAAGTTTTCGTCCTGCAGGCATGAGGAAATGCGCCCAAAATGAAAGAGGGAAAGTTGAAAATATTCTCTAAGGCATGAAAATCCGCCACCCTCATCCAAATGCGCCCAAGATGCAAGCTTATCCTTCACAGGAGGTGAAATGCGCCCAAGGTTGCAAGGAGTCAAACGAGTCAAAGTTTCTTATCCACCAGCAAGGGCAAAATGCGCCCAAATGCATCCATGTCAAGACAAAAAATTGGAAGGTGAAGAGTCACCCAAGAACGTTGGAAGAAGAAAATCCTTCACACACATTAAAATGCGCCCAAGATTGCAAGCTTATCCTGTAGCAGGGGTGAAATGCGCCCAAAGTCATGCATGTGAAGACGAAATTTGGAAGGCGAAGAGTCACTCTTGAGGCGTTGGAAAAAGTTCATCCACTAGACACATCAAAATGCGCCCAAGGGGAAAGAAAAGTCAAAAGGTCAACAATCTCGTCCTCCTCCATAGGCAAAATGCGCCCAAACTTGTGCATGTGAAGACAAAAGCGTAGAAGTTGAAGGGTCACAAGGCGTGGTGGCAAGTTTATCCTTCTCTCACATAGAAATGCGCCCATATTTGGATGTGAAAAGTAAATGCAAGTGGTAAATAAGGTGAAAGTTTTCCCAAAGCGTGGTGAAGGATGGTAAGTGTTGGGCGTTCAAAGTGATCAAGGTATGTGTGGCGTGTTTTTTTTTATTTCCTCTCAAAGTGTGATATGCGCCAAGAGTAAGGGAGTTATAAGGTGTTAGAAATATTTTCTAGGGCGTTGAAATATTTCAAGGCGTTGAGAATAAAATGTCAAGTGTTGTGCGCCTAGAGTGATAAAGTGTTAAAAAAATTTCTAAGGCGTGAGATTTAAATTTTCTAAGGCATTGGGCTTTTGAATAAATATTTCCTAAGTGTGAAGTGATATGGGGGGAAGTGAAGATGAAATGTGCAAGGCGTGCCGGGAATGAATAAAAAATTTTCTAAATGAAGTTGATCAAAAAAAAATTCCTCTCCACTGGCAATCAAAATTTTTCTAAGGCAAGTTCTCAAAATGCAAGAGATGATTTAAATATTTTCTAAGGCAAAATTATTTTCCTTGGAAAATACGCCTAGAACTCAGATGATAAAATTTTCCGGAGCACGAGCAACTTTCCTCAGAGATGGAGTCAGAGACGATGATAATACAAGATGATTCAAAATTTTCAAGAAGTCAGAGCAACAAAGAGTGATCACGGGCGAAGAATCAATTTAAATGGTGAAAATAATATTTTCTAAGGCTCAAAATTAAAAAATTAAATGAACCCGTTCGTTGGGTACCCATGGATTCGAGGCACTCTGAAGAAAATTTGCTTCTGGGTACTGAACATTTGCGATGATAAATGGATTTCCAAGTCTCTCAAGCTTCGCCGACACTTTTTCAGTGAGGGATTTAATCAGTGCTCGAATTGTGAATTTTCCTAAGGGAGAATTTTAAATTTTCTAAGGCAAAAATGAATAAAATGTGCTTTCAAGATGAATTTTCTTCGAATGATGAGTTCCAGAGAAATTGCTTAGATAATTTTGATTAAATCCCCCGAGGATAAATTTTCCAGAGCAGAAGAGAGTTAAAATTCGATTTCCAGTAACAGAGCTCCGGCGGCGAGTAAAAAATGATGAATTAAAATTAAATTTTCAAAAGCAAAATCCAAAACGCCAGTCAAAGTCAAGTTTCTAGAAGAATAATATTCCCGACGACTGGAGACAAGTGTCAGAAACACCAGAGAGGGAAAATTCGAATTCTTGAAGTGGAGTAGTGGAGTTTAATGGCACTGGCTAAAATTAACTTCTTCTAGAATTCGAATTTTAGCTATAAAATGAGCAAGTTTTTCACTTGTTTTCACAGCTGGAAGTCGAACTTGCTCTGAGGGTGAAGCATTGCAGCGAGTCGTGACTGGAAGAGTTTGAAATTTTGCTGAGTCTGAGTGTGAGTTGCTGAAGTTTGAATTTTGCTGAGAAGTTGAGTTTGCTGAGGAGGCGCACTTGAGAGTTGATTAAATTTGTTGCTGAGAGAAGTACGCCTTAAGTTGCTGAGAAGTATTTGCCAAAGTCAAGAGGTGCTCACTTGCTGGTTGGAAGAGGTACGCCATTGCTGGTTAAAGAAGTATTTACTGAGAAATTGCTGAAAGCTTGAAAGAGGTACGGCTTTGCTAGTGTTGAGGCTGAAAATTGAAATTTGTTTAAGCTTAGTTGAAGTTGCCATTTAAAAGGGACGCCTTGTAGTGAGTAAAGTAGCTGAGAACTTAGAAGTGCGAACTTGCTAGCTTGATGTTTGCTGATTGCTGATACGAAATAGTTAAAATTGCTGATTGCTGATTGAGAAGTAAAGTCATCAAAGTTCACTTAGAAATCTGTTCTAAGTGTCGGAGTTCGAGTATATTCAAGAGAAGAAGCTGAGGTTTGCAAACACGAGAGTTATTGCAGCTTCTAGAATTCGACTGCAGCCCCTATCATGCCTTATTTTATTAAATTTAATTGCTGATGAATGATTGTTATGTTGCAGATGGCTGAAGCGAAGACAACTGGAAAGGACAATGGTGCCTCAAGACAGGCTATGATCAAGAAGCTCAGCAAAACATTCATGCCAGAGTCGAAGTTCATTTCAAAGCTGGGCAAGTTGACGAATACTAACCTAGGCTCTGTCAACCTGGAGACCTTCAAGAACAGGCTGTTTGGAATTGGAAGTCATCGGGCTTCAGTCACTTCGCACATCGTCTGAAGTGGATTATATGCAAGCTGCTGGTTTCCCGCCAGCCATTCAGTGCTCAGAGCTTATAATGGAGTGCCCCAACTGCTACGAGAAGGAACACCGGTCGATCATGGCACCAGATGGCCAAGTGCTTGCCAATCTCACTCCGGCAGCCATTGGTGAAGCTTTCGGGATCCCGGTGCACAGGAACATGATTTACAAGTCCAGGGAGCGAGCGGAGCGGATGTATGCTTCTGCTTTTGAACGGTGCATGGATACAATTAACACTCACTGGATGAGCACTCCAAAGCCATCTCGTGCGAAGTTGCCAAAGCAGATCATAGCAGAGGACCTGAAATCGCAGAGTACCGCGGATCTTATCATGTTGTCGAAAGGTGGTTGGTGGTTGCCCACGCCTACATTTTTGAGCCTTGATGTTTTGCCACATCAACCCGGGTGCTAGAGGGCAAGGATTATGTCAATTGGGCCGATGATCAGCTTATGGCCATGCTATGTGGAGCAAATTTCCCGGAGTCTGGTGGAGGACTAAAACGCTTACATGAGCTCCTTACCTTATTTATATAAGTTGGTACCATATTCCAGGTACAGAGATGTTTCTTTACAAGGAACCTCGCTACCGGTTGTGGTTCCCACCAGCTCAAAAATCCATGAGGTGTGTACACAGTTGCACCTTTCGAGCACAACCCACTACAAACGTGTCAATGATTCATTCACCATGTATATCACGAGGCTGCTTCAGGAGCGGTTACACCACAGAATCTCTAGAGATGCCCAGGAGTTAATTGAAAGGTATGGGTGCTGGTTTATACAGTTTCCGAGATTTTCATATATTAGGCTGCAAGGTTTTTCCTCATACCCTTATAGGCTGCCTAAGTACCCAACAAATAGAATAATAATGCTAGAGATATCTAGACAGTTGCTTGCCTTTGACAAAATCCAAAAGAAGAAGAAGAAAGGGGGGATAGAGTTTCCAATTGTGATGGGCAACTCGGATGAGGTGTGTCCTTCGATACAGGCAGCTAGGGAAGCTGAGAGTGAGCTTCAGTTTTATCACTTCTCATATCATACAAGCCGACAGCACTATGACCCACACCATAACATCAATTGGGTTCTGTCGGAGGAATTCAAACATAAGGCCACTATAGAAGATTATTGGGCTGATGCAGTTGATGAGATTGAAGTAAGGAAGAGAATGTTTTCCCGGTTGCCAATTACTCTGATCAGGGAGTGTGAGGTAGTTCCAGTTCCGGACCAGGTCAGTGAGGATATGGATGTAGTCCATCCAGATTATGCAGCTGTTCGGGATACTCCACTTCCACCTATAGATTGGTCAGAGCCCGAGGTTGCAGATTTAGATACTCTTTCTATCCCGGTTATGACATTCACCAGGGCCTGGGTTGATAGGCGAGTAAGCAGATTGAAGAGTAGGTCAATTGCCTTGACTTACAACATGATGGGAGATCACAGGACGCCCACCACAGGAAGAAAGAAACAAATTACACGGGGTCCAGAGTCCAAAAAAGAAAAAGAAATAGTTCAGCCGTAACCTCCACGAAGTCACAAGCATCTCTTTGGAGCACACGCTCTCCAAGCATGCTGCGAGGCCTTATTCTACCACGAGATTGCGTTGAATCGTGCACCGGAGATGCTGTGATGCATATTCACCACGAGGGGAGCCAATCGGCCGAAAGCCAAAATGTACCGGCATAGACTGGATCGCCAGGATGACGAGGGACTACATCAATCTCTGCCAACAGAGTTAGAGGAGGCCATGAACGATGGCGATGATGATGATATAGTGTCAGGTGACACTCAGCCACTTGAGGACGATGAGCCTCGCCAGAATGAAGAAGTTGAACAGGTTAGAGAAGTCGAGGCACAGGAGCAGCAGCCCTTTGATATACTATATGAGGTGCCCGATTGGCTTAAAGATAGAATGAGAAGAAGCCCGAGTGAGGAGCTTGATCCAGCGGTTGAGATGGAAGAGTTCTTGAACCGGATCAGTGCACCTCCACCGAAGAAGAAGGCAAGAAAGTTTTCAAGATTTCCCAATCGAGGATGGCTCTCAGACTTTCACGCTAAGCCGCCCCACGAAGTCGAAAGTGTGACCGAATGCCAGCTCGGTAAATTATGTGGTCACTTTGACTTGGGGGACGCCCTACTGGTGCTCAGATTGTTGAAGAGTGTGATAACTCCTTCCTTGCCATCAAGGATAGGTTATTCAAGAAGGAAGGGAAATATAAGAAGTTGAAACGAGAACACAAGGCCTTGATTGGATATGTTCAGCAGTTGTCTCGTTCTCGGGGGCAGGATGTACCAGTGATAGAGCCTCTAGCAGATATTCCTAGAGAGTCGATCAGCGGCTTAGTAGAGTTGGGGAGAATGGCACAGGAGGCAGATAAATGGGTCACCGGAGTTCGTGCTGAGACAGAGAAATTTATGGAGGACCTATCTTTTGCTTTTCAGCAGGCCTCTACTATTTTGACACGATGGATGCGTGGATCATGCTTGGGCTTATGCCTCTATCTATATCGTATAGGGTGATCCAATGCCTTTGAGGTGTTGAGGCATGTGCCATTGCGGTTGCTGGTTGATGGAGGTGTCATTCAGGCAAATGACCGATATGATTTCTCTCGGTGGTATTCTTCGGCTATCACAGGGCGTGGCTTCTTCGATGCAGCACAGGCGGATTCAGCCAGGATACATAAGGCTATGGCCAACATCATAGATGGAGTTCAGAACACCTTTGAGGCCATATTTGCTAGGCGGCTGAATCCAGATGAAATAAGTTTTGATAATTTGGAGGGTTTACTGTTCCTCTTTTCGCAGATGTTAAGACCTTGTACAGATGATTCTTGAAAATATCGCTACATTCTCCACTTTGATCCGCAACACGCAGACTCCTTAGCCGCTTGAGAAAGTCTGTACAAGGGCACGAAAGCATTCAACACAGATAGAGTTTCGGGGCTTGATTGTGTTCCACCTATTTCTGCCTTAGTTGAGGCCTTCCGTGACTTAGCAGATTTAAGCTGAGTTGGCAAATGTAGAGAAGGCCAATGGGGAACACACTAATCGACTAAGATCTTCTAGAAGACCTGACTATGGAGCATTTATTGCATTTTCTATTTTGGGAGTGAGTGGGAATCTTGGATTCATTTATTGTACCACTCCCCATTCTGGCAGTTTTAGGGTTAGGGTTGAGGTGGCTCAATCTAAGCCATTCTTTTGATTGTAATCTGAGTTGTCCATTGGACTGGGCTATCTATAAAAAGGGGAGTCCCCCTCATTTGTGGGCATTAGAAAGTTAGAATCAGAGTAGACATTGAGAGAGTATTAGTATTAGAGCTAGATAGTGTAGCATTGTAGAGCATTTTTGCATAATATGGAGAAGAAAGAAAGTTTTCCTTTTGAAAACCCTTTTGAGGAGATTGTTGTGTAACACATTTCCAAGTGATAATATCTTTCATCATGATGGAATTGCCTTGTCATGAAATGCTAGCAAGGTTTCTCTTTTTCTTCCTTTCTCAGATCCAAGTAGATTAAATCTATGCAAGTAGCTTAATTAGTGTGTGGTGTTTTATTGAGATAGCTTCGCTTTATTCCATACCACTAGCCGCTTGTTGATGATAAGTCCTACTTTGTGTGGTCACCGACATTACATTGAGTTTAACCGGGTTGTGATTTATATGCTTATATGCCGTTGTGATGGTGTATGCATGTTAAGTCATAACTTGGAACATCTTTCGCTATTTCCTTGAAAAATTGCAACTCTATTTTTACCTAGGTCAGGTCCTAATTTATTAGGTGAACTGCTTGAAGTCTATTGAAACGAAGCCCCATATACCCTGCATTTAGAATAGAGTTCAAATTTCTTAGGCCCTTCCCCTTTTACTTTCCGCACTTTCTGATTAGTTTTAGGAAAAAGAACCACATTGCCAAATCATACACATGAGAATCCCCTTCAAAATCATACATTAGCTGCTAACTGCAAGAAATCTGGACAATTGTGTAAGTCCCCTCGTACGAACACAGCAATACACATCAACCAAACTGGGTCTATTCGCACTTAAGGAACCTTGGAGTTGAACATGCGAACTTTCTCGCAATCTTAGCGCACGGAATACTTTGATCAAGAGAGAACGGAGTAGCCCCAAACTATTTGTTCTTCGGCTGATTGGTGAGGTCACAAAATCGCATCAACAATATGGTCACAGCGAAATTACCTTGTCTCATCAATCGGAAGTTGAATGGGAACTTTTCGGCAAGTGTTGGGCAGTTTCGGTGAAGGGTCATAGCGAAAAGGTTGTGTCTCACCAACCATGCACCAAAAGGTCTTATTAGCAAAGGTTGTGGCTTCGCTCAAATGTCATAGCGATTTTGTTATGTCACACCGACCGCCGTTGGACAATTGCTTTCGGCGGGACATTCTGGAAGTCTCAGCGAACAGGTGTGATTTCGGGGTGTTTCGGTATGACTGAAACGATCTACAAGATATCTCCCCGATAGGTTGAAGTTACAGCGACAGTTATAGGATGGATGGACTTCTCGGCAAGAAAAACGATATGTTACAGCGACAATGTGTATCAAGTGACCTTCGGTGAAACAAATTCTATTCTATGAGAGGTCTCTTCGATTACGTATGGTCACAGTGATAGTGAATGAATCTAAAGGGCATCTCGGCAAGAGATTAGCATTGTCTCAGCGACTCAGTGAATAAAGTTTCCTTTCGGTATAACAAAGTTGTTCTATATGATGTCTCTCCGATATCAAAAGCTATAGCGATAGCAAATGATGGTTTCATTTCGGTGAGAGAACCTTTTTGTCTCATCGACCAGAAGGATGTTATGAGCTCACGGCGTGACATTATGTATTCGATATAACTTCTCCCGACTCTAGTGGATCTTGGCGAAAGCGACAACCATAAGGTTGTCTGGCAACGTTAAAGTTTCCTTCGGCATAACGTGTCATCGATTGAATTGAAAGGTTGTTAGGGCAAACTTTTTGAGCTTATTCTTTTGACTGGGTATCGAACCCTAGCCTGGCCGCCATCATGAGAAAGCTTCATAAACTGTTCTTTACTATTGTTGCTGGCTGTAACGGCAGTGTCAGGATGAAATTCATTCTTGGTTCAGAACTGAATGGTATGGCTGCTATGTTTGATGCGCCTCTCTGGCTAGATGCTTGACAGTGGTTGATGGAGCCATGGGAGTTACAGATTTGTCTAAGAAATGATCTCACAAGTTTCAGAAGCTGGGTGAAACGGCTCTTGTTTTGGTTGGTTGTTCTGTCGTTACTTTTGAAGACTGTTACTTTTCTGGCATTTATAAATAGATGCAGAAAACTATGTTTTCTGTTTGGTGAATGTAATTCTGAGATTATTATTCCTTGGCTGTATGAAATTATATGGATAAACTCTGCAATAAGAGAGGTAGAGACTTTGTAAATTTCTTCTCTATGTAGTATTTTGGGGATTCAGTTATTGAATCTTTAAGGTACTCTGTAGATGAGAAAACAGAGAGATATGTGCTTAACTGAAAACAGAGAATTCCTCTGAATCATTATTATTGTTCAAATCATAATTTGAGGGGTTGGTACTCCTTGAGATAGATATCTCTAAACGAGGGGTTGGTGCTCCTTGAGTGGGTGCTCAAAAATCAGCCTATAAGGCATTGTGAACAGTTGATTAAAAGATTAAGCCTAGAAGGCATTTAGGGAGTGGTTTTTATACTCCAGGAGGGTTTTCCACTTGGCAAAATATTGTGCCTCTTTGTTCTTTTGTGTTCTCTCTGTTTTACTATGCTGTTGTTGTTTCAGTTCACTGTTGAGTCATTATTTATCTCAATTCTGTTTATGAATGATTACATTCAACTCATGAATGCTTTAATTAGAGTGATATTGAGATCAAATCTGAGCTGTGTTTGAATATTTGAAAAATTGGTCATATTGTTAAGACACTGATTCACCCCCCCCTCTCAGTGTCATTTTAACTCCAACAACATGTTCACCTCATGTGATGCTTCTTGTCCGGATGATGATGGCGCATTAGAATAATTACCAAACCCTTTCCTTGTATCCTCATATACAACATCGGCATGTTTCCCAAATTCCTCGTAAAGATTTCTGCTAATTTCCCTTGTAACTTCACTTTCCTCTTCCTGTACCAATAAATCATGCACTCCTAAACCTGTAGGTGTGGATGAGATAGTAAATTCCTTAGATTTCCTTGAGAGTGAGTCTGCAAGACGCTGCAAATCACAATTTAACTTTTGATGTGTTTTAATCAAATCGTGATTTATCTTTTCTTGAGATTGTGCAAGGTCTTTTAAAATTTTCTCCATGCTAGAATTCTTTTATTTTGCTGGGGAGTCAGGAAGGAAGGAAGGAATCAATCTTCTGTTCTAAATTCTATCCATTGATGCAGTATGTATTTAAGTACCCACAAGATGGCAGGATAGTGGCTCTGATACCACTGTAATGACCCCGACTTCTCAAGCCAAGGTTATTATTGTTTTGCCCAGGTTTGACAATGTTTCTCAACTAATTGAGTGATCTTCAAAAGCTTGATTCAAATACTGTTCTCAAAATGTTTAATATCATAGCCAACAGTATAGTGAAATGTAACTGGTATTATGAGTCCAGAGTTTGCACGCCAGAGGAACATTATATTTATATCCAACTTCTAAATCAGAGCAAAGTTGCTTACGGACATAAATATGTCTCTTAGCATCAATTCTCAAGTTACACAAAAATTATTCTTCCAGTCACAGATTATTTTCTCAGAATATGAATATTGTTTCAGAGATGCACACATATTAATGTACAGAGGAATTCATTCAGACTTGATTACACAAGCTTGATCTGGTTTGCAGTTTACACAAACTGTGCAGTTCATTCAAATAGAATAACAAGTTCCAGAAATTACTAGGGATGATAATTAACTTTTAATAATCTATACTGGAACATTGAACATACCCGGCAAGTCTTCTCCCTTTTGAAACAACACATATATCTGGTTGCAGTCTTCAAATATGATCCCACGACACTAGGAAATGAAGTCAGGTTTCAAGCACAGAATTTCCAGTATAAGTCAGGAAGCCTCATCGAATAATATTTGCTCTGTCAATGTGCAACACCACGAACAGGGGATACCACCAAATTCCAAGCACCCCAGCACGACAATATTGATCTTTCATGGCTTTCACGTATCAGTCCCCGACAAGTATGAGAAAGTTCGATATGAGAAGAGACGTTACTTCATTCCCCTCCTCCTTCGGTTTAATATGAATAAAGATATCGATTTGTCTTTATGTGAGTGTGGCAGAAGGACTCTCGATAAATCAACGGCTCCAACAATAATGAATGTGATCATGCATATGCCATTTGAAACCTCACGGCGTTGGTTTCCATCAAAAATACCAATCAATTAAAGGTGGCTCCAATAACCGTATATTTACTCAAAATGGTACACTGTGCGTATAAGAGCAATGGCAATGACAATGACAATCCCGATATCGGGATGTCTCACGCAACAGTTAGAAACGTTCGGTAGCACCAAAAATCTCCTCTACCAATCAACGGTGATTGTGAACTGTATCTTCCAGTGTATAGATATCGAAGCGGCCAAAGCATGAAATACCCGAAATGTAAACCCGTTAAATGCTCATTCGCCCACACCGACGGTGGCCAAGACTAGGTTGCCATCACTGAAGAGTTCCCAGCATCTCTACAAGCTCTTCCAATCACGATCCACAAGCAGGGGATTGTGTATTGTCTCGGCCAGCATATGGAGTATTCTTTGATTCTAATGATAAATTCTCCCCTCACCTCTAACATTCCTTCATTAGCAATACTGGCTCCAACAATAGGAACGAAAATGAAACTATGATCTGCCACGCTGGGTTTTCATCCAAGCAATAGCGTGCTAACACTGAGAGTTTTCGTTCTCAGGGTTCCAAAATGAAATCAACCAAATTCAATATTCAAACTCCATGATAATCTTTTGTCGGCTCTCAAAGCCATATAACTTCGCCATATTCAGTTTGCGTAACTGATTCTGTTTTCCGGACTTTGGAAAGCTATAATTCTTCAAATATTTCATGGCACTCTTGACTTTATAAAGAATAAAGACAATTTAATATTTAAATAATTAATCAGATCTTTTTTAAGCCTTATTAAAACGGAGACATCACATGGACATGTAGGTGCTGGTCACCAACACGCAAGAGATATGAAGCCTTTGAAACTCTATCATGCAACTGAGAATTTGCAACAAGTATTAACTTAACCAACAAGTTGGCAAGATCACTAGCTCTGATACCACTGTAACATACACCCCTGATTTTTTTTTTGAAACCTTTGTCTATTGTTTGCTAGTTTAATGAAATGTTTGTGTATGTTTTCAAATGCGTTTTCAGATGTATAATAGCATAATGAAATGATTGCGAATGAAACAAGAAATAAATAGATAGCAATGCCTCTTCAATAGAATTTGCAACAGACATCAAGAGCATTCATTTTCAGCTTTAAATCAGAATATTACAATGAATAATCAGACCTGTTACAAGAAGTTTCAGCCCTGAGATTAGCCTTATGACAGCAACAGTAAAGCTCCAATCACCTCCAAACTCTTCTAGGAGGACGCCATGAGAGTCCCTTGAGTTTATAAGCTTCAAACAGCCACCAAACACTAAAACTGAGCTGATATAGCTGAGGTTATACAACAGCAACCCCAACCAATGATGCCCTAGAAATGGTACGGCCCTTCTTGAGGGCAATTTGGCCTAAAAAAAATCAAACCTTCACCAATAAATCTGAATGATGACTTGAAATGAGGTGCCAAGGGATGAGGAGTCAGATTCTTTAATACCCAGAATGGCTCGCCAATTATCCAAGGAGTTATGAAGAGATTCGACCTTCAGCCATGGAGAAAAATTGAGTTTCCAGAATTCTGATAAAGTATATCAAACCCCCAAAATCACATCAAAATGTCTACTAATCATCACCAAAATGAAGCGAACTTTAAAACCAACCTCTACTAGCAAACCCAAATCAAAACACAACAAAATTCTTCATCTTCTACCACTCAAACTCTGAAAAAATATTAACTTTGTTAGGCACTGTATGATCCTTGATGTGGAATCACTCACAATCTGACTAGGATGGATCCCTCACCACCGAAATCAGTCCAATACGGCGAGGGTTTTGTCCTTAGCTCGCCGCCCAAGCACTCTAGAAGCAATCCAACAACATCCTATTATGTTGTCAAAATGAAGATCCCCCAAATGAGAGCCAAAATGATGTTTTATAATGAGTGAGAGGGAATTAGAGCGACTTTAAGTTTTGAATTGCCTTTTTCCCTCCTAAAATCCACGCCCCCCTCCACCCCCTTTGAGCCTTAGAAAATTAAATCAATTTAAATTATTTATTCCTCCTTGGGTGTCCTGCTCATAAGGAAACTATTTGCACTTTTGTAGCCTTCTAAAACAACTTTAAGTTATCACTTAGGCACCAAGGTACTTTTCGATGACCACTTACCCCCTCACTTAAGTTCATAAAGTTATTTTTATAAAACAACTTAAGTGACTGATTAAAAGCAACTTTAAATAATCCAATCTTAGGCTCTCCGCCTCATTAAGAAATGAACTATAAATAACAAGTACTGAGAACTGGCCACTGCTAAAAATAGAAAGATGCCAACCACCGCAACTGCCACCATTGCCATAAATAGTAACCCAGTGCTAAATTGCTACTAGAACCACTACTAAAAATAGCACTCAACTAAATTGCAGGACTGTTGCTAAGAATAGCACTGCCAAAAATAGCACTTACTAAAATACCATACTGCTAAAAATAGTGACTCCAAACTAGTTAGAGCACAAACCGAGCAACCATCGCAACTTACTAAAAATAGGAAGTCCGGAAAAGTCATCTGATGCAGATGCATGTCATACCATTCTAAAGCTCTCCGAAAACCCAAACAAACCTAGAAACCTCTCTGCAAAGCTCCTACATGCAAACCCTTGATTGAATTGCATGTCACATCCCTGAAATGCATGTTGCATCCCTCTAAAGCTCTTTGAAAACCCAAAAAGATCCAAAAGACAAACTACCAAACTCCTACATACAACTCCTAATAACTCAGAAGGAAACCTCCTAGAAAATAGGAAACCCTAATTTTTCCTCTGACTAATCTATAGGCCTCCTAAAATAGGCTAACAATCACTAGAAAGCGTGGTGCTAAAAAAGGAGACATTACATTGTGAATAAGAATATGTGAAGTTTTGAGAAGAAGAATAGAATATAAATTTGGTGACAGAATCATAATATCGATCATGCGTTGAAGGAGCAACATAGAGGGTGATACTTTTCTTTGGAAGTTGGTGCTTCCTAAAAGAGATATTGGTGCCTCTAGTAGGTTGGTGCCTACGAATTTGGTTGTGGGAGTTGGTGCTTCCAGTGGGTTGGTGCTCACAAATTGAAGCTGGGAGTTGGTGCTTCCAGTAGGTTGGTGCCTACGAAGTCAATTGAATGAGGGGTTGGTGCCTCTAGTGAGTTGGTGCTCACAAATTGAATGAGGGGTTGGTGCCTCTAGTAGGTTGGTGCCTACAAAATTTGTAAGAAATTTATATAAGCAATATTTTGCCATGGTTTTCTCCCGTAAGGGTTTCCATGTAAATATTGTGTTATTGTGTTCTTCTCATGTGCATAATTATTGATGTTGAGTAAATGATGTTATTGTTATTGATCAAGTTTTAAATATGGTATTAAGTTCAAAAAGTAAAGATTGTTGTTATACTGATTCACAAAACCTCCCCCCCCTCCCCTCTCAGTATAACCGTGTGCTCATTAGGGACATGTCCATGAAAGATTTTATCCTTAAAGAGTTTGAGGCCACACTCCGCTCACCACAAATGCTGACAACTCAATGCCAAACAAGCGTGTTGAGTGCAAGCACATTCACCTACTAGCCTATCTTGACATCATTATTTGGATTTAAGCAATATGGAGAGATGGAGCACAAATGTATCACAAACAAAATAATGACCATCAAAGGAGAGGGAAAACATACCATCTAAGGATAGGAAGTTTCCCAATGATACATTAGTGGAAAAAGAACAAAGCATATCCATTGTTGAGGAGTTAAACAGCATGTGCATACATCATGTGGTGTTTATGCTTGTCATTGGTGAGAATAATGGCCCTTGTAAGAGCTTCATAGTTAAGATGTTTAATTATTTGATGCTACCACAGGGAAGCCTACTTTTTTGATGCAGGAGCTGCAAACAGAAATCTCTTATGAGCATATGGAGATTATAAATTTCTAAGAGATATTAACATTCTAGATGAAGAGAAGAAGAAAAAGAGGATAGAGATAAAAGAAAATAAAAATGTCAATGATTTGTGGGCAGGATCTTCACAAATATGTTTGAGCAGCTACAGTGCAAGGTGATGGTTTAAAATTATATTATATGAAGAATGTGGGCATAAAATTCCTTCAAGACTTGATACACTGCCAACAAATGGGAAAAACAATGAACTAAAATATAGCCATGTGTTTAATACCCTACATACAAGGGTTGATGGGGGCTGAGATTTTCAACTCTGTCAAATTTATGTTGAGTAGGCTATAGAAAAATTTGGGGGCAATGTTCAGCAGTTTATGAATGTCACTTCATGCATCAACCCTTTTCTTTGATTGTGCTTCCAAAGAGGATTGCACTTACCAATGATAGGCATGCATCCTACCCTACTCAATTGAAACTTGAAACAAACAAACTAGCCCATGGCATATCAAGGGGATTAATCAAGGATTGAAGCCCCACCTTTGAGAAAACACCAAAGATCTACAATCCATAGAAGAGGGTGCCTGAGATTCCTTGTGAAAAGATAGTTGTGATGTTTGAGGAATATCAAGCACAAAGCCAACTTATATCAATGAGGCAAATGAAGTCAAAGAATATCATTCTCACCTACTCAAAGAAAGTGCACTAGAGTTTGATGTTACAATTACCAAGTTGAAAACCTTCAAGAAGAGGATTAGAAGAAAACACCAAAAAAATTCTTAATGCAAACGAGGCAAAGATCACTTCCAACTTTAATGATAAGCTAAGCAGAGGAGATGATACTTGTGAAAATAATGAGAAGGTGACAAAAATAAGGGCAGTGATGGAGTGAAGATGGAGTAGATGTGTAATGAAGAGGAAAAAGATGATTGTGATAGGCAGGATGATAAGGACAACTCATCAAAGAGTACTTAGGGCCAAGGGTAACGAATAAATATCAATGCCCCTTTAGGGTTTTTTAACTTGAAGGAACATCCCCTCCTACTATTTTTGTTCCAAGAATGTTTTTATTCTAGTTCATCAATGGCACTATGGAGATTACTCCTCCACCTCTCCTTGTCTCAACCAAAATCAGCAATAATTACAAGCTAATTGTTGCCATGAGCCTGCAAGAACAATGTGGAACTATTACAAATTTACAATACTCATACAATTCCCTCACAGAATTGCCTTTTTAGGAAATTCACTCAAGAAAACTTAAAGCATTCTATAGCTCTAATAAATTTTATAGCAGCCCAATGGGGATATTTATTCTTCTTCATTATCACCCAAAAAACACAAAAGATCTAGAGGGCCTAAGCAATTGAATGGTACAAAACAGTGGTTTCCATTCTAATCTGTTGAGTTCCTAGTCTTATTTATACATAAAAATTTGATGGTACCATGCAGACCTTATGATGGAGCCAAATGTTCATGTTTCACCTTGGTGGTGCTTGTTGCATACATGGCATACTCAGCTGGATATAACTGTGCTACTTACAAGAGTGTGCAGGTGGAATATTCAGGCAGAGCTAAATGTGCTTGTTAAATCTTATTGTTCATCATAAGAAAGGTCCTTGTGGATCCAAATCATCTTAGGGCTTGTCTTCAATTCACTGTCTTAACCCTGTAAGATCTAAATATCATCTAATTATCTTCCCTTAACACTTAGAATGTGAGACATGCCCTGAATACATCACATGTCAAATAAACCACGAATAATTCTACTAAAGAACACAAAAGATTTACTGAGAGGGGGGGGGAAGGAGGGCGTGAATCAGTAAATCAAAACAAACTTTCACTTTTTAACTTTTCAAACAATCTTCAACTTTTATCAACATCAACTTTTGATATGAATCAAAGCAAGCAAGTTGATACAATTTATTGAAATGTTTTAAATGATTTTTACAAATGAAAGTAGGCACCAAACTACTTGATTTATAAATGAAATAATTTAGTAGGCTACAACCTACAAGGAGCACCAACCCCTTAACAATTTTAGTAGGCACCAACCTACAAGGACCACCAACCCCTAATGCAAGGCACCAAACCTTGACTTGATGGACGAAAGATAAATGACTTCAATCAGATCTGCACTCTCCCAATCCTCCAATCTGCCTTTGTGATGAAAAATCTCACCCTAAGCCCACACAAGAAGATGGGTTTCTGACTTGAATCACTTACAACTTTACAACCACACATTGGACTTGATTTGAAAAATGAATATATACCTTGTTCAAAAGATGCAACACTTTGATGAAACAATCTTGTCTCTTCAAAACTCATTCGCACCTCTTTAGAAAACCTCTTGTCTCTCATTCGCACCTCTGTAGAAAAAACTTATTTGTTAATTTAGATTGATCTCTTAAAGATTTCGATTTTAGATAAACTCAGTCGCACCTCTTAAAGATTTCGATCTTTGATAAACACATAATTATAAATTATGTTCTTGAATGACATGTCTTTTCAAGGTCTTATGCTTTCTGTTGCTTGCATCTGCTCATATAGAAACGCGTCTTTTGGCTGTTTAAATCTCCACATCTGAAGCTCGCATCTGCTCATATAGAAACATGTCTTTTGGCTGTTTACTTCTCCACAACATTGGTTATGACATAACAAATCACAAATCGGATTTGTTAGAGTAAACAATTCATCCTCCTAAGTATTTCGATCTGAAGATCATATTCATTTGATCTCAAGATGTTATTCATTCGATCTGAAGATCATATTCATTTGATCTGAAACTGCATTAATCTGTCTGTAGGATCGAATCTATGACTACAGAATGACTTCCACAGTGCTTTATTTGTTTTCAATAATCTGATCACTTGTTCAGATCAGATCTTGCTCCTCAATACTTAACTATGATGACTTCAACAATCTGATTTATTCATCTTTAACAATTTGATTAAGCCAACATGCATGTGAATATATTCTGTGTTGACATCAATGACAACTTTTCTAACATTCCACTACACCTTAAACACATGAAACATGAGTTATACAATTCTGACCAACAAAAAGCATTTAAAGTTTGGTAGAACCACCGCTAGACTTAAAATGGACACCATCTTTACTCACTGACTTCTAATCTATCATTTGCATATCTTTTATTTTATAATTGAATCTTTTTTTTTTCCTTCTTCAAAGCAACTTTTTGTTTTTCTTTTTGTTGTACCCCAAAATTAAAATTTTTGTTACACTTAGACATTTTGAAGAAATGAGTAGAAGTCTTGTTAAATCAGTCAAAAGGTCAAAATTTGGGTGTGCATGTCTTGCATGAGGGCTTAAAACGCAAAATTTTCAAAATCTGACGATCTGGGTCTACTCAAAACAGCTTAATCTACAAAACCCAGATCTCAGTTTTTCATCCCTACTTTTTAGAAAAACTGTTAAAATAGTAACTTTTCTGGGTTTTTCTGGGTTTCTTTTGAAATGGATACTGGCAAAACTTTCTAAAAATAGAAAGTTTCTAAAAAAGAAAGTTGGTCCGTTAGGATCCAAACTGATTTTGATTGGCTCAAAATGCGTCTATATCAGGCTCGTGCAGTCAGAATCTCAAAATGATCAGTTTTACCCTAGTGGGTCTATTCTGCTTTTTCAGAAGCATATCAGGAGCTCCAAGGTCATCAATGGAGGTCAGCTGGCTGCCAGGTGTCAGATTCAACACTCAGGGGTTCAACAGAAGATGAAATGATGAATACGCATGTTGAACGAGGAAGAAGGTGAAAAATGATGAAAATTTTCTAACACTGCCAAACTTGGGCGCCCCAGGTGAAGAAGGGCGCCCATCTTTTTAGGGCACCAGATGATGGAATTAGGGTTTGAGCTCTAAGTTAAAGTTATTCATAATCCTACCAGCTCCGCAGCAAGTCCGACAATGCAGTCAACGAATCATCCAATCTCCCGGAATTCGAGATCAAACAGAGCAGTTTCAAACAGAAGATGGAATGAAAATGTCTGAAAATTTTCTAACTCTGGTAACTTTGGGCGCCCCAAGAGCACAAGGGCACCTAGCTTTTTGAAGGAGCAAATCCAGTAGTTAGGGTTTGTTAAAGTGCTCAATCTCTTCAGATTTCAGTCACCTTCGTGACGTATATCTTCATCAAGGCATTCGACTGGTTCTCCTCCGGAAAATTCAGATCAAACTGGAATATACAGAATGAAGGTTTCAAACTTGAAGATGAAGATCAGATAAAATGGTCAAGTCTGGAAGGTTTGGGCGCCCCAGGAGAGAAGAGGCGCCCAAGATTTCAAGGGGCTAAACAGATGAATTCACAACAGTGTCTCTAACACGATCTCTTCACAGTTGATTTAGCTTTCCAACGAGATATTTAGCTCGTTAATCAGAGGTTGTAGTCACGAGATACGAGAAGCTGAATAGAGGGTCTGGCAAGAGCTAAGGACTGAGATTCAAAAGCAAACAGGAAAAAGTAAAAAAAATAAACTAACTCTGGTGAGTTTGGGCGCCCCAACTTGCCAGGGGTGCCCAAGCTTTTGAAGCCCTAAAATTCACTGTTTGATAAAATCTCTCCCAGAAGACCCCTCCTAATATCTTGTCAGCTTCACAATGAGCATAACCGGCAGTCAATCCGACGCCCGAATCACCAAATTTGACGAGATCATCTGTAGAAGAGGTGTCAATGAAGAAATTTGAAGATCATAAAAATGGCTACCTCTGGACAAAATGGGCGCCCCTAGAAAAGAAAGGCTCCCATGAATTTGAAGGTCGAAATGAAGTTTTTAGCCAGAGACGCCTCCAGAACATTCTTTTCAGAACCAGTCAGGCTCCGTGATGAATCCTTCAGCTCGCTCATCAGATCAATCTACTAGCCGGAAATCGAAGGCGAAGTAGGGGGTCAAAATGAAGAAAAGTTGAAAATATCAGAAAAATGGCTAACATTGCTTGAAGTGGGCGCCCCTAGCCAAGAAGGGCGCCCAACTTCTCATGCCTTAGAGAAATTCTCAAGATTTTCAAAATTTCAAAGTTGCAAAGAGGATGAGGGCGTCCAAGTGCATTGAACAACTAATTTAGGGTTTTGAAAATAAAAGCAAAATAAAGCAAAACTAAAACAAAACCCTAAGTCTATTTAACACCTCTTTTCCATGTAATTTTTATTATTTTTGCAGGTAGCATTCAAAGGAGAAAGTTGGAGCAGCAAGTTTGAAGAAATTTTTCAAGATTCAAGAGCTAAGTTTGCCGGTTATTCATCAAAATTTTCAGACCAGCAACATAAACCCTTGATTTTTCATGCTTTTTCATCCAGAAGATCAAGTTTTTCAAGTAGAAGGCCAAGGTTTTCAAATTTTCAGCCATCTGGGTCTTATCACCTTATTCTTCTGAAGAAATTTTCAAGAACTTCATCAAGTTGCAGCAGCTGCTTTTTATTTGCATGTCAGTAAAATCCTCAATAACCTCCTAAAAAGAAGGCCTTCATATCAGGTGAGTGTTGATGATCTCGATAACATCTATCAGGAACCTCTTAAGAAGAAAGCAAAGAAGCAAGTTCACTTTGATAGGAATCCTGATAATGAGATAGTCATGGAGACTGCATTGCCCTCAGAAGACAAGAACAGGGATGAGGTGAATATGGATGACTTCGTCATGATCAAGGCTAATCTTGGTAGAAATACCAGCATGCGGATGTGAGTCTATTCAGAGTTGTGTCCGAAAACCTTCAGGAAAGAGTGCTCAAGGATGGAGAAGACAAGGCAGCCCTCAAGGCTGAAAATCAGCAGCTTAGGCTTTATATTTCTAACCTTGTCCATGATTCTTCACAGGCAACCCAGTTGCTGCCCCAGATTTTAGAGACACCAGTTGATCATCAGCAATTAAGACAGCTGGTCATTTGTGGGAAAGAAACTCAAGAGTGGATCGAGAGTTTCATTGTCAGAGGAAGGGAGATCTTGGCACGGATGTTCCAGTTGAGAGAAAACGCTCATGAACTACGCCAAGGTATCCAAGGATTTGAGCAAACACTGGCTGAAGTAAGACCTAGGCATGAAATCATCATTGCTGATTTAGACACAACTTATGGTTCAGCAGTTTCAAAAGAACACAAGAGACAAATCCTTGCTTGGAGAGAGTGTCATGTTTTCAAAGTTAAAACTTATGAGAGGATATCCGAAGAATTTATCGCCTACAGACAAAGGGTGATTGAAGCTCTTCTTTTCATCAATGAGTTTATCACAGAGATTCCTTCTCAGTATAGTCTTAAAGATGGTTCCTACGTCGGGCTTGATGAAGTACAGGATCAATTTCAGAATGTTGTTCGCAGTTGCAATGGAGTTGGTGGAAGGATACGTCATATTTCGATGATGTCAGCAAAGTTTGAGAAAGCGGCCAATGAGGTCGAAGATTTCCTGAGATCTGTTGCAGATGCTGAAGATATTCTAGAAAAGCGTGTTTTGCCATTGAGGGCATAGATGCACCGAACCGGGACACAGTTTCTAATTTTCTAGCGGATGTGATTGAGCTTTAAAGCAGCTTTCTTCTAGAAGCTTTCTTTCCCGCTTTCTTTCTATTCTTGGAATAATTCTTATCCATTCTTTGAGAAGAGAAAGAAGATAAAATGTAATAGTTGGCGTTTCCCGCTTTTTCTGCTTTCTTAGGTGTTAGATGTTATCTTCTTTCTAGATTTAGTAATAAAGCTTTCTTGCTGAGCAAGCCCTAGATTGTGAAAGCAAGGAGATTTTAGGGTTCCCTACTCCTCTGCTTGTCTATAAATAAGAGCCTTTGCTCATTAGTTTCTTTAACTATGCTAGTGATAACAAAACGCTGAGCCTATTGTGCCTTCTATTTGTTACTCAAGATTTGTTCAATTGTTCTATGATAGCAAATTGTTGAATCTCTTTTAGCCAACAAAAAGTTATTGTAATTGTTGTTTCTATTGTGTAAGAACAAGATTGCAAGCCTCTTTAGCTGCAATTTCTTGTTCCAGGCATGTTAGAAGTGAGTTTTGTTCCAAAAGTTTGAGTAATAAAATCATGAACCTCCTTTGCCTTGATATAACATCTCAGATTTTCGTTATATATGTTCTACTTTTATGATCTTGATTTCAACTTACATTGAAGTGTGTAGATGTTTGTTGAGAGAGAGCCTATTGAAGTATTTTGTCAGAAATCAACCTTGTTCATTTCTAGTTTTTCTTGCTCTGCTTATTACTTGAGAAGTTAGAAATGTCTTTAGTTTAAGTTAGTCGTAGTTGAAGCTCTTAAAATAGAAAATCTCAGCTGCGGCGTTTGTGTTTAATAAACCTTGTGCTCTAAGCTGATCAAAAAGATAGGCAACTTAGTTCTTAGTTTACTTTCTTTCAACACCATCAGCAAGAGGGAGCTTCCCCTCCTAATTTGAAGAGCAGTTTATCTGTGCATAGCTGTCCGTTTCAAATACGCATTCCAGAGGTGCGAATTTAAACGCCAACACTTTTTTTTGTTCAAGTTTGGGAAAATGTGATATAAGACTAGATGTGTCGAACTGCAACTCATTAAATTGCTCAAGATATGCTAAAAATGTTCCCTTATTTCAGTTATTAGATGAGGTAGAGGTGGCACTTTAGGTTGTTGCCAGGCAAGACACCAGTTTGGTGTATGAGGCCCCCCTTATGCATGCATTCCACAAGGGGATTGTCTTTTCATTCCAAATTCAAAAATGTAACTTCCATTATATGCATGCCTTTACCATCAGGTTGTACTTATATGGTATTGAGAAGTTGGAATTTTGGGGGAAATAAGTACACATATTTAATGGAAAGTGAGGCCAAAAGAAAAATAAGATGGTTTTTTCTTGAAACTACGAAAGTAAACAAAATAATATTGATTAAAAAGCAGAATTATACAATAAAGAACAATATACTCAAATCCCGTAGATGCTTACTGAAGCAATTGAGCATATAACCAATTCAAGAGATTGTGGACTCTAAGGATGAAGAGATATTTTTTTTTAAGTATTTACTTGTAGTTCATTCATCTTTGAAATGAGGATACATGTAGGTATGACTTACATTGTGCAACTGTAGCTTTTTTATTGCAATGATGCCAGCCAATATGGTACCACCAAAAATAATCCCAGTAGCAATAGCAAATGCCCTTCCAACTACAATAAACAACATATCAGTGTCCATTGGATTCAAATTACATGTATAATTGATCAGCTTTTGTTCACAACAGACTTGAAGAATATAAATGTTCTTCAATACCATAAACTGCAACAAAATAACAACATGCATTCTAGAACTTTGTAGCATTTTCATCAGCCAAATAAAAACCAAGAGACTAATTGTTTGCTATTAGTTTAATTTAAGGTTCTTTGGAAACTTTAACATGTTCAAAGAATTGATTGAAAATCCAAGAGGTGGGTGAATCAAGAAACTAAGATCTGATAAGGGTGATGAGTTTACTTCCAAGTAGTTCTACACATAGTAGCAAACATTGTTTTCAAGAATAAATTGGAAAACCAAAAGATAAATATTTTATCAAAAAATGTGAATTAATTGAGAAAAAAACATAGTAGGGTTAGGGTCAGGATTTTTGAAAAATAAAAAAGCTATACAACTAGCAAAAATTGCAAAAAGAAGCCATGTTTAGGGTTAGGATTTCGAAATAAATCAAAAAACATCCAAATCTATCAAACTCGCTAGAATATCAGTCAAACTCACATTGTATCACAATCTGGATGACTTATTAACAATTCAGGCAATAGCAAACAAAGAATAGCTTGGCACTTGGCACCCATAATTTATTCAAAAAATCCCAATTTATAGCTAGAAAAATTTGCCAAACAAGTCAACCCACAATTCATCATGATTACTCACAACTTATCACAATTACTCATCATTTTACAGCAATTAATGCAACTAAGGTTCTAGGACAACTATAAGGAGGGTATTCAAAGACAACTAGCAATTCCCTACACCCACAAGAAGAATGGATTGATTAAGAGGAAAACATAGCTATTATAGAAATGGCCTTGTGCATGTTGTATGAAAAAGCCACGCCATACAAATATTAGGGTGAAGGAATGAACATTGTAGTCAGTCATAGTCGGTCGTCGATCGTAGTCGGCTACAGTTAATTATATTTAAATAAGACTATAGTTAGTTTATAATATTTCATATACTTTTGTACATGTTTCAGGAAGACTAATTCCCCTACTGGTGATTAGTTGTTGTCATGAAGCATCGTGACGGTTGGTTTCTCAACCACCACCAGTGGCTATTTGTACTTGAGTCAGTATAGTCGAAAGACATTATGTGGTACTTATGATATTATGTTACATGCTATTACATTCTGATGTTACATTCTAGTACAGCTAATTGTACTTGGTTACCGTGAATAATAAATGTACTATTCATGATTGTTTGTACTTGTCTATGTTCTATTAGTTCTGTTTACTCTCGTAGTACGTCGTGAGTACTTTAGTGAGTAAACATTTGGTGCCATTGCCTAAGCGAATCCGGTAAACATCCAGACAAGAGAATGGCGTCGTGATGGGGTAGCGGACCAAAGGGCCAGTACAAGCAAACGAGGATCGTGACGACACTCTGACGGAAGACCTCTGTAGTCTATGAGAAATCTCGTTAAAGGACCACGTATGGAGGTGTTGTGACCTTTTCACACATCGCCCCATTCAAGATGGAGACCCCCTAAATTTTTTGCTCCATTCTAGTCTTTTGGCTTGGGTTTTTCTCTCTCTTTCTCGCTCTGTCTCTTTTCTGATGTCTGCCTTTCGAGGGTTGCGCCCGTCAGTGAGTTTAAACGTGAAATTGACCAAGTCTGAGAATTAGGGTTTCATCGTTTCTGGTCAGTCCAAGGTCAAACGAAGTTAATATATTGAAAATTGAGCTTAACATTGTTGTCAGCAGGCTCTCAGCAAAATTTCATCAAGTTCCGAGTACTTACTATTTTTAGTAAGTGTGCAACTACAGGCAATTTGTCAGCATTTTTGAGATTCCAACGGTCACACGGCATTCAGAGCGCCTTAGGCTGCTCGCATGCAAAATTTGAGCGAAAACAGACAACTTACTATTTTTAGCAGTCCAGCTTCCAGGACAAATTTCAGGGTTCAGATGCAGAGTTTTTCTTTGCATGTCTGGATATTCCTTCTGGTTTTCGAGACCTCCGCAATGATGTAACATGCAAAACGAGGCGACCACTTTCAGAATTCAGTCTTCCGAGGCTATTTTTAGGGTTCGCATGTCAAGGTTTCTTTTGCATGTCGGATGATTCCTGATGGGTTTTTCGAGAGCTTCGCGGTGGTATGACATGCAAACAGAGATAACCACTCAGTAAGGAACTTACTATTTTTAGCAGGTGTGTTCCGGCAGCAGCTTCCCAGCAGTTCAGAATCACAAGCTGATCGCAGTGCCACAGAAACGAAGAGAAACAGAGATCATTTGATACGCATGCAGAGCGAATTAGGGTTTCCAACTTCGGGACCCAAAAAGAAAGGCAAAAAGTCAGAATTTTCGAAAACCGGTGTAAACCACCGCGATCAGCATCCTTCAGGCTATCTGTTGGTAAAATTTCAACTCAAACGGAGCACTTACTATTTATAGTAAGTCAATCTGGAAACTGGCTAAAAATAGTAAATCGAGTGCATGCATCAGCGTCAGCAGTAAGGTCACATGGTGAGGAGTGCCTCATTAAAATTTCAAGTCGATCGGAGTAATGGAGCTATCAGAAACAACAGGTTACTATTTGTAGTAAACCACCTACAGAAACATGCTAAAAATAGTAGGGTGACTAAAAATGGCAGTGTCGACGGAACCACAAGGTCATGAGGATGCAGTGTGCAAAATTTCAAGTCGTTCCGAGGTTCAAAGATGCAAAATCAGAGGACTTACTATAAATAGCAGGGCATGGAGGCTGGCGAAAACGAGGGCAAAAGTTCTAAGTCTAGAACTTCATCCAGTAGACATGGCAAAATGCGCCTTCAAGCATATGCCAAGCACAAAAAATTCTACGTGTGAAACTCGTCCTTCATCAAGGGCAAAATGCGCCCAAAGTACAGGTGGTCAAAGAAAAGTCAACGTTTTTATCCTGTAGGCATGGGAAAATGCGCCCAACTTGAAGAGGAAAAAGGTTGAAAATTTTTCTAAGTGTAGATATCCTCCACCACCTTCAAAATGCGCCCAAATTGCAAGTTCATCCTTCTCAGGGGGTAAAATGCGCCCAAGTTGTGAGTGGTCAAAGCAAAGTCAACGATTTTCATCCTCTTCCCTAGGAAAAATGCGCCCAAATACATGCATGTCAAGACAAAAAATGGAAGGTGAAGGGTCACTCAAAGGCGTTGTTATCCACCAGCTAGGTCTAAATGCGCCTAAGAAAGAAATGAGTCAACAAGTCAACATTCTTATCCTTCAGCTACATAAAAATGTGCTCAAGTTAGAAAAGGGTCAAAAGGTCAAAGGAATTCGTCCTCCTCAAGGGGTGAAATGCGCCCAAACAAGCTCAAGTGAAGACAAAAAGTGGAATACGAAGAGTCATCCTCCTGGCATGTCTAAATGCACCTAGATTGAGGTGTAATAAGTGAATGAAGGTGGTAAATAAGGTGAAAAATACTTCAAAGCGTGGTAAAAGGTGGTAAATGCTAGGCGTTATCCTCCATCAAGTGCAAAATGCGCCCAAGGTGGTAAGTCTTAGAGGATTTTTTCCAAGACGAGTGAGGTGGTGAAGATGAATATTGGGCGTGATTTTTGAATTTCCTCCTCAAGTGTGCTAGGTGTCAAAGGTGATGAGTGGTATAAGTGTTAGAAAATATCGCAAGGTGTTGAAGACGTTTTCCTAGCGCCAAGGATGATGAGAGTTATAAAATGTTAGAAAAAGTTCTAAGGCGTGGTGAAGTAATATGTGTGAGGTGGTGGAAATAAAATACCTCAAGGCGTGATTTTCTTCAAGTATGATATACGCCTAAGGTGGTGAGTGAGGAATTTCCTCTAAGGCGTTGGAGCTTCAAAAATGTTTTTCAATATGGAGTAAAATGCAAGTGGCAAGATTGAATAGAAAAAAAATTTTAAGGCAAAATTTCCAAGGCAAAATTTTCCCAAGAGGTGATTTAAAAGTTTCTAAGGCAAAAATATTTTCTCCCTTGGAAAATACGCCTAGAGCTCAAGGTGGTGAAATTAATTTTCTTCTCAGAACACCGGCAAATTTTTCAGGGATGAAGTTAGAGATGATGATAATACAGGATGAATTCAAATTTCTCAAGCTGGAGCAACACAGAATGATCACAGGCGAAGAATGAATTTAATTTGATGAAATAATATTTTCTAAGGTTCAAAATTTAAAAAGCAAATGAACCCGTTCGTTGGGTACCCATGGATTCGAAGCGTTCTGAAGAAAATTCTCTTCTGGGTACTGAACATTTGCGATGATAGATGGATTTCCAAGTCTTCCGCACTTCGCCAACACTTTTTCGGTGAAGAATTTAATCAGTGCTCAAATTGTGAATTTTCCTAAGGGAAAATTTAAAATTCTCTAAGGCAAGATGAATAAAATGACTTTTCAAAGTGAATTTCTCCGAACGATGAATTTGAAGTGAGTTGCCTAGATAATTTTGATTGAATTCTTCAGTGATCAATTTTTCAGAGCTAAGGAGAAGTTAAATTCGAATTCAAGAGGCAGAGCTCCGGCTGGTGAATTAAAAAGATGAATTAAATTTTTTCGAAAACAAATTCAAAGATGCCAGTCAAAGTCAAGTTTCTAGAAGAATAAGATTCCTGACGTCGAGAGACAAGTGTCAGAAATACCAGAGAGGGAGAATTCGAATTTTTGAAGTGGAGTAGTGGAAGTTTAATGCACTGGCTAAAATTGGCTCCTTCTAGAATTCGAATTTTGGCTATAAAATGAAGAAGTTTCTCACTTATTTTTCACAGCTGGAGAATTCGATTTGCTCTGAGATTGACATTGCAGTGAGTTGTTGAAAACTGGAGATTGAAAAGTTCGAATTTTTGGCTAAGTCTGAGAGTTACTGGAAGGACGCCTTGAGTTGGAGAAGTGCCATTGCTGAAGTCAAGGGAGGTACGACTTGAGCTTGTGGCTGAGCCTTGCAAAATCTGAAGTCAAGAAGGTGCGCACTTGCTGGTTGGAAAAGGTACGACGTTGCTGATGTAGTGGCTGAAGCTTGATTCCTTGCTAAAGTTGAAGTTGCCAGTTGGAGAGGACGCCTTGAAGTGAAGTGAATTGCTGAGAGTTTTCAAAGTGTGAACTTGCTGATTGCTGATTGCTGATACGAAGTTATAAAAGTTCAAATTGCTGATTAAAAGTAGTGAAGTGAAGTCACTAAAGTCCACTTAGAAATCTGTTCTAAGTGTTGAAGTTCAAATTTATTGAAGAAGAAGCTGAGGTTTGCAAATTGGAAATGTTCTTGAAGTCGACTGCAGCCCCTACACACAATGTCTTATTTTATTTTATAAATCAAATTGCTGATGAATGCTTGTTATGTTGCAGATGGCTGAGGCAAGGGCGATTGGCAAGGACAATGGTGCATCCAGGCAAGCTGTGATCAAGAAGCTGAGCAAGACATTCATGCCAAAATCAAAATTTATTTCAAAGTTGGGCAAGCTGACGGACACCAACTTGGGCTCCGTCAACCTGGAGACCTTCAAGAATAGAATGCTGGGCATTGGGAGTCATCGACCTTCGACTACTTCGCACAACATTGTTCGAAGCGGACTATATGCAGCTGCTGGTTTCCCGCCGGCCATTCAGTGTTCGGAGCTGATGATGGAATGCGCCAACTATTATGAGAAAGATCACCGGTCGATCATGTCACCAGATGGCCAAGTACTAGCCAATCTTACTCCTGCTGCCATTGGTGAAGCTTTCGGGATCCCGGTGCACAGAAGTATGATTTACAAATCCAGAGAACGAGCTGAGCGGATGTATGCTTCTGCTTTTGAACGGTGCATGGAGACAATTAATACCCACTGGATGAGCACTCCCAAGCCTTCTCGAACGAAGTTGCCGAAGCAGATCATAGCGGAGGATTTGAAACAAGAATATTGTGATCTTATCATGATGCTGAGCAGGGTTGGTGGTTGTGCACAGTCATTTATTTTTGAGCCTTGGATGTTTTACTATATCAATCTCGTGCTAGAAGGGAAAGATTATGTCAATTGGGCCAAGATGATAAGTGATAATTTGCATGAGAAGCTCCTGGGCCTCCGAAGGACAAAGACATTTTATATGAGCTCTTACATCATCTATATGTTGGCTCGTATGACGAAGTACAGAGGGATCTCTTACAATGAACCTGTTGGTTGTGGCTCCCACCAGTTTAAAATATATGATGCCTGTCCACAGTTGCATTTGGCGAGCACAACTCACTACAAGCGTGTCAACGATTCCTTCACCATGTATATCACGAGGTTGCTTCAGGAACGGTTGCATCATAGAATCTCGAGGGATGCCCAAGAGTTAATTGAAAGGTATGGGTGCTGGTTCATACAATTTCCGAGATTTTCTTACATTAGGCTGCAAGGTTTTTCATCCTACCCATATAGGTTGCCTAAGTACCCAACAGACAGAGTTTTAATGCTAGAAATATCTAGGCAATTGCTTGCCTTTGATAAAATTCAAAAGAAAAAGAAGAAGGGAGGGGTAGAATTTCCAATCGTTATGGGCAACTCGGATGAGGTGTGTCCTTCGATACAGGCAGCTAGAGAAGCTGAAAATGAACTTCAATTTTATCATTTCTCATATCATACTAGGCGACAGCACTACGACCCACATCATAACATCAAATGGGTACTGCCAGAGGAGTTTAAACATAAGGCCACCATTGAAGATTATTGGGCTGATGCAGCTGATGAGATTGAAGTGAGGAAAAGGATGTTTTCTCGGTTGCCCATTACCTTGATCAGGGAGTGTGAGGTTGTTCCGGTTCCAGACCAGGTGAACGAGGATATGGATGTTGTCCATCCTGATTATGCAGCTGTAAGAGATACTCCACTTCCACCTCCAGATTGGTCAGAACCTGAGATTGCTGATTTAGATACACTTTCTATCCCAGTCATGACATTTACTAGAGCATGGGTCGACAGGCGAGTAAACAGGTTGAAGAGTAGGTCAATTGCCTTGACTTACAATTTGATGGGAGATCACAGGACACCCACCACAGGCAGAAAGAAACAGATTACATGAGGCCCGGAGTCCAGAAAGAAGGAGATAGTTCGACAGGAGCCTACTCAGCCAGAGCCTCCACGAGTTACAATTGCATCACCATTGGAGACACGTTCTCCAAGTATACAGGAGGTTTCTTTGTTTGCTGATCAGAGGATTGCTTTGAATCAGGTGCAGGTAGTACAGGATAATATTCAGCCTCCACGGAGAGAGTCAGTTGGCCAGAGTGTCAACACACCTGATAGGGTTGATCAGCAGGACGATGAGGGGACTATTACCGACCCTTAGTTTCAGCAGGAGTTAGAGGTGGCTATAAACGATGATGATGATATAGTTTCAGGGGACACTCGGCCACTTGAGGACGATGAGCCTCGCCAGAATGATGAAGAAGTTGAGCAAGTTCGAGAGGTAGAGGCACAAGAGCAGCAGCCCTTTGACATACAGTATGATGTGCCTGATTGGCTTAAGGATAGAATGAGAAGAAGCCCCAGTGAGGAGATTGATCCAGCGGTTGAGATGGAAGAGTTCTTGAACAGGATCAGTGCACCTCCATAGAAGAAGAAAGCAAGAAAATTTTCGAAGATATCCACTAAAGAGGATGGTTCTCGTACTCTTCACGTTGCTGTGCCTCAAGTTGATTGTGACCGAAATGAAGCAGTGCCTGAGAATTATGTGGTCACGACTTTGGATTTGGGACGCCCCACTGGTGTGCAAATTGTAGAGTGTGATAACTCCTACCTTGCCCTCAAAGATAGGTTATTCAAGAAAGAAGGGAAGTATAAGAAGTTGAAAAGAGAACACAAGGCCTTGATTGGATACGTACAGCAGTTGTCTCGTTCTCGAGGGCAGGATATTCCAGTTATAGAGCCTCCAGCAGAGATACCGAGAGAGTCAATTAGTGGCTTGGTAGAGTTGGGAAAGATGGCACAGGAGGCAGACAAGTGGGTTACAGGAGTTCGTGCTGAGACCGAAAAGTTTATGCAGGACCTTGCTTTTGCTTTTCAGCAGGCCTCTAGTATTTTGACACGGATGGAGGCAATGGATCATGCTTGGGGCGATGCTTCTATCTATCAGAGCAGAGTAATTCAGCGTCTTGAGGCATTGAGGCATGTTCCGTTGCGATTGTTGATTGATGGAGGTGTCATTCAGGAAAATGACAGGTATGACTTCTCTAGATGGTATTCCTCAGCGATCACAGGGCGTGGCTTCTTCGATGCGGCACAGGCAGATTCAGCCAGGGTACATAAGGCTATGGCCAATATCATAGATGGAGTTCAGAATACCTTTGAGGCCATATTTGCTAGGCGGTTGAATCCAGATGAGGTAAACTTTGATAATTTGAGGGGTTTGCTGGTGCCTTTCTTTTCAGATGTTAAGACCTTTGTACAAGATGATTTCGAGAATACTTCTACCTTCTCCACCTTGATCCAGAACACACAGGATTCTTTGATTGCTTGGAGAAAATCTTGTACGAGGCATGAGCATTTAGTCACAGTGTTAGAGTTTCAGTTAGATTGCATTCCACCCATTTCAGTTCAGGAGGTTGAGGCTGTACTTGGCAGATTTGTTGAGTTTGCAATCAAAGAGAAGGCAAATGGGAACGCACTACTGGACGAGGATCTTCTAGAAGACTGATTGTGGGCATTTATTGCCTTTACTATTTTTGGGAGTGAGTGGGAATCTTGGATTCATTTAATGTACCACTCCCTATTCTGGCAGTTTTTAGGGTTAGGGCTGAGGTGGCACGATTTTAGCCACTCTATTGATTGTAACCCTAGCCGTCTTTTGGGACTTGGCTAGCTATATAAAGGGGGAGTCCCCCTCATTTGTAATTCATTAGATTAGAGGCAGATATCAGATATTAGCTAGAGCTAGGGAGTAGAGCATAGTAGAGCATTGTAGACATTTTGCATATTGGAGAAGAAAGAAAGTTTTCCCTTTGAAAACTTTTGTGGAGATTGTTGTGTAACACTTTTCATGATAATAGATCTTTTCATTGATGGTGGAATTCGTCTTGTCATGAATAGTTAGCAAGGTCTCTTCTTCCTTTCATATCCAAGTAGCGTAATTTTCATGCAAGTAGTTTACTTTGATGTGTGGTGGTTTTATTGAGGTAGCTTCACTTTATTCCATACCACTAGCGGCTTGTTGATGATAAGTTCGCCTTGCGTGGTCAACTGGAAATTATCTTGAGTTTAACTTCAATTGTGACTTGTATACTTATATGCGTCGTTGTGATGGTGTATGTATGCTAAGTCATAATTTGAACATCCTTTGTTATCCCTTTGAAGATTGCACCGATTTTACTGAGGCTGTCCGACGTGAGGCTAGGTGAAATTTGGTTGAAGTCTGCCATAATGAAGCTCCACATATCCTGCATTTAGAATAGAACATAAGTTTCTTAGGCCCTATACTCTTTACTTTCCGCATATTTCTGATTAGTTTTAGGAAAACGAACTATATTGCCAAATCATACACGCAAGAATCCCCTTCAAAGCATCCACCGACTGTTAACTGCAAGAACCCCGAACAATTGCGTAAGTCCCCTCGTAAGAACAGAGCAAAACACATCAACCAAACTGAGCCTATTCGCATTAAAGGAACCTTGGAGTTGAAAACATGATCTTACTCGCAATCTTAGTATGTTGAATACTTTGTTCAAGAGGGAATAGGGTATCCGTTGGGAAACTTTGTTCCGCTGTTTGGTGCAGTCACGAAAAACACATCAACAGGAGGGAGGCTCTCAGGCAAGAGATCCCTCAGTCAGTCATTTGGGATAGACTACACGTCAACCAAGAGGTCGACCATCTCCTTACCAGACTGCCAAGATTGATAGTGTGCCACTACATTATCTTACAAGATCTCTAGGCCGAGAGGGATCAAGAACAAAGAAAGCAACAAATACTGCAATGGTACGAGGAGAGAACTAAGCGGGAAGAGGAGGAACGAGATACAAGTCAACGACATACACTTGGAAACTAAGACCCATACGATCGACAATTAATGCCCATATGCCTCAACAAGGACAAAAACCAAGTACCAAAAGAGCAAGAGAACTGATAGAGGAAATTCACCACCGAAGGAGTAGATGAAGACTGGAACGAAATAAACCAAAATATTATCCACCTTGGTGGAGAAATTGACGAGAGGAACTTCAGAACACCATACAAAATAAATGAAAATGAAAATGAAGTGACAAAAGAACTTGAAAACAGCATACGTCATATGAGAGAGCTGTCCATATCAAACGACGAAGGACTGAGAGTTGGAAGATCTGAACCTAAGACCCTAGGGCAGAGGGAGTACCAGACCAAAACCCAGGAGACTCAAGGTGTATAGGACGCTGACAGGGGACGTGGGGAAGACTCATATGTGGCCGAGAGTGCAAGTGAAGCACTGGGACGTAGCGGGAGAAGCAGTCCAGTCAAGTCCAATGCACAAGGAGGACATCGGGGAAGGATGGTGACTCCGCCAGCCGAAAGGCAAAAGCTGCCGAAATTTACGGGGAACGGGTCAGAAGATCCACTACGGCATTTTAAGACGTGCAAGACGATATGGATAGCCAACAAGCAAGATGATGTGGACTATTGGCTAAAAGCATTTCCAGCAACGTTGAGGACAGTGCCATCAATTGGTACACAGAGTTGGACCAAGTACATAGGGCATCATGGAGATTACTCAAGAAGGCATTCCAAGGTGAATTCAAACCCTCGAGGGACGACAGTGAAATTGTAGTGGAGATCTACAATACGAAGCAAGGGAAGCATGAGAACGTGCGAACCTATAACCGGAGACTCAAAGACTTGTTGGGAAAATTGGAGGCTCAGCCAGCCGATGGGCTAAAGAAGTGATGGTTCATCGAAGGCTTGCTTCTGTCGCTAAGGAGAAAAATGAAAGTCATACCTCCGTCGTCGTATGCCGAAGCATACAATCGGGTGATGGATATAGATAGTCAAAATAAAACATCCTCCCGAGGGAAAAGGAAGACAGACAACGAGGAGAGAATGGACGACAACAGCGACAGTGAGTCCAAGACCGTACAAGCACTGAGGAAGGACATGATGAGAATGATGAAAGAATTGAAGGTCGGCAAGGAGAGTATGAGGGAAGCCAGAGAATCATGTACGGATTGCAATGTTAAAGGTGACACAAAAGCAAACTGCTCAAAGAAGCTATTCTACAATATCTGCCAAGTGATGGGACATTCCATCAAGGAATGCCCATACAATCTGAAAGCAAGGGGTACGCAGGTACTCTTCACTTAGGGAGAATCGTCAACACCGCCGAATACACCACCGAAGCCCTAGTACAATAGCAATGCATCCCCTGGAGGTTACCGAAGCAACAGAAGTCCGAGAAGAAAGATACAGTACGATGGTAAAGGAAGGCCCATGATATAATGTTGAAAGTGCAATGAATGGGGCCACTTCGCCAAGGAATGCCAGAACGATCAAGGTTCAGGGGGAAGATTGTGCAAGTGGTGCAAACCAGGTGACCATGAAGACAACGTATGCCCCAAGCAAAAAGGCATTCATATGCTAGAGTTGGAGGAGCAAGAGGTACTGGCTATCACAAGAGCGCAAGCAAATAAGGCCACCTACCCAGATCCACGTACGGAAAAGCAAAGAATGAGGGAAGCAAAAGCAAAAGTGGAACTAGCGATGACGAAGGAAAACAAAACACCTTTGGAGAAACCAGGTACCTCTCAGCAATCAGAGGTGGAAGCCAACATAGTATGGCAAGTATTGCAGACCACCGTACCGATAAAAGTAACTGACCTTCTCTAGACTTTGTCGTAGTTGGGAATAGTGATCACAAACGTCGTCGAGGATGGCAAGCAACCATGATCGGAGGACCGAAGGCAAGAATTGGTACCAAAACCGCCACTATATGGTGAACAAACCATCGACCCATTATTGCTAATGGCAAACATCGGGAAGATGCCAACATTTGTTCAGATGAAGATCGGAGGGAACATTTTGACAAATACTATCGTCGATGGAGGATTGAGAGTCAATGTACTACCCAAGGAGACATGGAAGAGTCTCGGGAAGCCAACACTCTAGCCATCGACATTCCAACTCGTTGGTGCCGATCAACACGCCATCAAACTGTTGGGAACATTGATGGCGCAAAAGGTGGTGATTGGAAAACAGTCATTTCTACTGAACTTCGTAGTCATCCCACTACAGAGGAAGGCGTACGATGCTTTGCTTGGAAGAGGATGGTTGGTGGCAGCCAAAGCAAATCATAACTGGAAGAGGAAAACACTTTCGATCAAGAGCAACGGGCGAAAGTACGTCATCGACTTGAAGAACCAAGCCGTCAGCGAAGATTTGGCATCCTCTAAATCTGAACTTGACGGGGGAGAGTCAAACACAGATGAAGGAAGGCTATGGAGCCAAACAAAAAAGGCGTACTTGAACTCGAGACTTGCTTGGAGGACGAAACAAGTTCACTGAATGGCCTATTTCATTGGAAAATGGAGGATTATGAGGTGTTCCACCGAGAGTGTAACATGCTACAGATCGAAGAAATCCAGGAAGGAGAGGAGAACATGTCTAACCAAACGCTTCCGGCTGAGTACAGCCATACACTTCCGATCGAGTACATAGAGTACAAAGAGAGAGTATCAAAACTAGACAATACACCAGCTGACAAGTTGGAACGTGACAAAGTACGAGGTAGTGAAAGAAAGTCAAAAAAAAGGGAAGGGTTGGAGAGAGAAAATGAAGATGAAAATTATAAAAGGTAAAAAATGAATAAGGAAGTGGAAAATTGAAAAAATGAAAGTAAAAAGTTAGAAAATAGAAAAAAGGAGGAAAGTGGAAAAAAAAAGAAAAAAAAAAAAAATGGAAAAATAAATAAATAAATAATGGAAAAATAAAGGAAAAGTTGGAAGTTGGAAAAAATGAAAAAAATAAAATAGAAGAGTTAAAAATTTCAAAAATAAAAAATTAGAAAAATAAAATAAGTGATATTAAAAAATGAAGTGGGAAATATTGAAATGAAGAATAATAAAGTGGCAATATTATTCATGGGAGGGGCCATACGACCATCAATTGAAGACAGGGCATTAAAAAAGACTAAATTAAATTGGCGAAGGTTTAAGCCGTACATTGTACGAACAAAGCAAGAGATGAAAAGTATGCCGAAGGGAACCAAGGGAAGTAACATCGTACGCCAAAGGATAGTGGACACTGCCTAAAACCATAACCTGTACAGGAAATTAGTACATTGTACGACAAGACTTAAGAAGGCAAAGTCGAGGTCTTTGAAAAACGATGAAAGTGCAAAAGAAGAGTCAACTGTACGAAGAGAGGAAGAGTTGGCCATACGAGAGGAGAAAGAGTTGGTCGTATGAAGGGAAAAAGAGTTGGCCGTACGATATAATAAGAACATTGGTGTGCGCTACATCAAAGGAATCAGCGTACTATTGACAAAAAGCAATGGTGTACAGTTTGGAGAAAGCGAAAATTGCACAGTCATACGGTTTGGAAATTCAAATGGATGTTCCGTATGAACAAACCCGTACACTACCGTATGGCAAGTGGAGAATAAAGAAGCATGCAAAGAAACGAATCTCCTACAGAAGATAATGAAGGCAAGTTTGTACACAAAAATAAGGAAGAACGTGCGAAATAGTGAAGGCATTCTAGTACAAGAATCAAAAGGCATTGAGCAGAGGACCGTACGACATTTAGTACATTGTACAGCTGATTGTTCAATTGGAAGTGTTGTGAAAGGAAGATACAAATTTGTACGATGTGGAGAAGATAATATCATACTACAATCAACGATCATACAACTAAACAATCCGAAATGTTTAATTTCGGGCTTGATTAGCCTTATTTGGAACCTGTTGAAAACTGATGAAAATGATTTACGCAATGTAGTTTAGTGTGGTTTCAAAAGTCTTAAATTGGTCCTAGTGGTGGGGGAGTTTCCCCTCAACCCCACCCTGTACCGCGACAGGGAGTGCACCAGGGCACTACCCCTCGACCCCGCAAGGGGCGCTGCCCCTCGACCCCACTAAGGGCACTGCCCGCAGGCCCCCACAAAGGGCACTACCTCTTGACCCCCACAAGGGGCGCTACCCCTTGACCTCGCTGGGGGTGCTACCCCCAAACCCCTACAAGGGGCACTGCCCCTTGATCCTGTTAGGGGAGTCGGCCGTAGACCCCAATCAAATTCAATTGAATTACCAAATCCCAATGTAGCCAGCCACCACAGTACAACAAGAGCAGCCAACCGAGAGGATCACAGGTATGCAGTCAGAATGCAAAGGAAAATTACTTTAGTGTTTTATCTTGCACAGGTGGTTAGGAGTAGAGATGCCCAAGCCTACCAAGCAAGAGTTGGTGGACACCATGCAGAAGTCACAAGAGCAGTTAGATGTCGAGCACACTCGAAGAGACATCGATCGAGAGGGAGTGAGTATTGGCTAAGAGGTACCCCCGTTTTTGTTTTTCGTCATTTGGAAGATGACTACTTTTGTGGGGGGGATGATGTAGTCAGTCATCGGTCGTAGTTGGTCATAGTCGACCGCAGTTAATTATATTTAAATAAGACTATAGTTAGTTTATAATATTTCATATACTTTTGTACATGTTTCGGGAAGACTAATTCCCCTACTGGTGATTAGTTGTTGTCATGAAGCGTCATGACAGTTGGTTCCTCAACCACCACCAATGGCTATTTGTACTTGAGTCGGTATAGTCGGGAGACATTATGTGGTACTTATGATATTATGTTACATGTTGTTACATTCTGATGTTGCATTCTAGTATGGTTAATTGTACTTGGTTACCATGAATAATAAATGAAGTATTATTTTGCTATGCAATGTGCATTCATGATTGTTCATACTTGTCTATGTTCTGTTAGTTCCGTTTACTCTCGTAGTACGTCGTGAGTACTCTAGTGAGTAAACAAACATGACAATATATATCCTAAACATTAGTTTGTACAAAGCCTTGTAGGATGTCACACCTAAAGAATCCTAGTCCGGGATCAAACCAAAGATAATGCATTTTCATATTTTTGGATCAATTGCATATGTTTTCGTTCTTGGTGGAAAAAGGAGTAAACTTGATTCTAAGAGTTTTAGATAATTCTTTGATATGAAACCAAGTAAAGTAGAGATCAAAAGTCTCATACAATGGTGTGACAAAAATCATTGTCCTATTTGTATTTGCCTCTTCGTATTACTTCCTGGAGAATCTACTTAACCAAATCTGATCGGATCTTTACTTAAACCTACTCTGATACCATGTTAGTTTTATGATTAGAAATGCAATAAGCAGAAAAACAACACAATGAACAATGAACACAATGATTACCCTGGGAAAACCTCCTACTCAAGGGAGAAAAACCCAACAAAGAATATTCTCTTATATATCAAAATAATAACAGGCCCTAGAAAGGCCGAATACAATACAAAGGATCTGCACTTATATCTGGTGCAATTTCATGAATACACTAAGTATTGACTCTTCTCTTTGATGCTGATTTGCTTCTTAGAAATAACTTGACCTGCTGCTGAAGTGGGAATTTTTTGAGTGAATGAATTACTTGATGTTCAAATGAGGAGATACCTTCTCCTATATATACAAGCTAGGCAACCCCTCATCTAGAGCCGACCTTGAACAATATAATATTTTGTTTAACACGAGATAGGCCGACTTGCCTAGAACAAAAATATATTAAGGAGAAAATATCTCCCGCCGCTACAATAGTAACACATTACAGGAGGCAATCAAGAGAGCTAGAGACATGGAGTCTAGCAATCAAAAGAGCAAATCCTCAAGCAATCAAAAAAAAAAAATCTCCCTCCCATAGTTCATCTTTTTTAGAAGACACAAGGGGAAAGCCTTCCCATAAGAAAGACAAAAAGAAAAACAAGACGGATGAAGATTTCCTGTAATGACCCTGCTCAAATCTGATTGAAAACTTCTGATTTTTGGCCTTGGTAATTTTGTCAAACACTTTGCATACAAGGGTCATATGACTGATATAACATTTCAGTTTGTTTTAATGGCTCTTTCCTTCTCTTAACAACAATGTGTTTGCAAATTATTCTAATTTGTCTAAACAATGTCCTAACATGAATGTGCAACTTATTTTGACAACATTCAATGCATATATATGATCTAAACATGAGAAATGATCACCTACAGCCAACTGGTAATTTTAACAAACAGTTGGTATGCAACCTATATGCTGATAAGAACATCTACAGCCACTGACATTATGTCAAACAGTTGGCATGCATAAGCTGATTACAACATGATATTTGATTACACAATTGCAACATGAATTTGAGAAACTACTTATCACTCCTTGATTGCCAATGTTTATTTAATACAAAGCTGATTGCAAATTGGCCAAGACTCTTGGCATCATACTTATGCAACTTAATAATTTCTGAGTACAAATTGCAGCCTCTTACAAATGTTCATATATGCATTAAATGGAATACAAGACAACATAAAAGAACCTGGTTGAGTCGCCTTGTGTGGGAGATGAAGTAGCCAGCATATATCAATAAATAAACACCTTGTATGTGATGAATAATGACCCAAGCTGAGCCGCCCCTACTGTAACTTTCAGACCTTCAAAATAAATATATCACAGCTGCAACCTTCAATTACTATCATCAATCTTCATTGCCAAGCTTCAAGAAGGTGATCGCCCAAATACCCATGTGCCAAAGATGTGTGAATGAATTTCTATGAATTTATTTGTGCTCTCATGCCCAAATCGCCCCTGTATTGCAGACGTCAGAAATTAATTATTGAGCAGCCTCTAAAGATCTCATGAAGCTCCAACGATAATCTCCAGCTCTTTGGAATTCAAGCGCTCTAAGAGAATAATATGATGACTGTAATAATATATATTAGAATTGATAAATGCAGATTGAACCTTAAATAGCAAACTTGATGAAGTCTCAACACACCAAAATGACTCCAACAATGCATCAATTGATCTCTTCAAATCGATACCACCAAAATTTGGCCAAAGGCCATAAAATTTTTCTTTGAAGTACAAGTAGAAAGTCTGAAGCAACTTCCTCAACTTTGCAATAATTCAAGTGATATTTCACACCCTCAAAATTGCTTACCAATTAAGAGTTTTCGTTTTCAATGGCCAAGGACAACTGCAGAAACCCTAGGCTCCACAATGCACATCAAACATCAAACATCAACAACAACAACAAATCAGGATGATGAGAATGAGGCCCATGATGTTTATTTATACTTTTTCCTCAAGAGGTCGGCCTCCTTCTAGAACTTTCCCAAGTCACCTTCTAGAAGGAATATTATAATGTTATTTTATTTTTTTATTTTATTATTGCACTTTATAATAATACAAAATATTAATCAACTCCTAAAGTGCAATATAACATTATAATATAAAATAAAAGTTTCCATAAATAGAAATATCCATGATGATACTAGGAAAACTTTCATGAAGTTGCAAAATGAGCCAACCAATCAACTGGGTATCTGCCAAATGACCCTCTGATCAAGTCCCATTAGCCTATGAGGATCAGGAATAGGCTAATTCCTCTAGACTGCATTGCTCATGAAAAGGGGGACATTACATTTCCACAAGGAATGTAGAGAGAAAGGAATTTGCTATCATTGTAAGGAGAAATGGGAGGCCGGACATCGTTGTTTGGGAAAGGGGAAGGTACATCTCATTGAGGTAGTATTAGATAGTGAGGATGAGGATGAGCATGGACTTGGAGTTGTGGACAGCAGCAACTCAGATGAGGAGCAGCCTCAGGGGGTGGACAATTGGAGCTCCCTTGGTACTCTAACAGGTTCACCCAAGTTCAACTCCTTCAGGATTAGAGGAATTCTACAGGGTCAGCACATCATAGTTTTGGTTGACAGTGGGGCTCTACACATAACTTCATTGATTCAGCCTTAGTGGTGAAGCAGAGATTAACAACACAACACTTTGAGGGGTTTAACGTCACGGTGGCCGGTGGATATAATTTGACATGCAAAAAGAAGGTGCCTCAATTGAGTATCACACTTGGCAATTATACCGTCACAGATGACTTCTATGTGGTGGATGTGGGTGATACCCATGCCATATTGGGTATCTAGTGGCTCTATTCATTAGGTGAGTACTCATAGAACTTCAAAAAGATGAAACTCAAGTTTAGAACAGCAAGTGGTCAAAGAGTGGTGCTTAGGGGAAAGGCAGATAGGGCACCCAAGGTTGTGTCAGCCAAGCGAATGGAGAGCATTTCCCATCATCAGGGTGTATCATGGGCAGCAGTAGGTGATATGGATAGGAGACCACTCAGAGCGGGAGTAGATGGCATTCATGATGGTGATGTTGATGATATTGTTTTTTTTTGCATTAGGTGGTGAGTCATCTTTTGATGTTGGCAATATGGTGAGGAATACACATGACTACTTAGGTATTCCATTAGCACAGGCAGGAGACTTCCATCTTGATTGCATTATTAGGTGTGCTCATCAGTTTGTTTTTGACCCACATATATGGGATGTGACCATGACATTATTCACACAGTGAGGTGGGTTGAAGAAAAGGAGTTTGGGTTCACTCGGGTCTGATATACCGTTAACGTCAGGTGATGAATCTAAGTAGGAATTGGGGACTTGGTCCAACTGGATTCCAGGAGCTCTCTTGATGGATTGTTGGCTTCACAGATTGATGAGATTGAACCCTGCCAAAGTCCTTAGCTTTGTTTAGAGGTTGTTGATAGGTGTTCTTCTCAGGATTATGTGGGATCTGGGCAGTTGGTGGATAGGCATTCTCCAGATATTATGACAGTGGTCTTGGGATGGCAGTCACGGATTGCTTGAGGGCAAGCAATCTTTGGAAAGGGAGGACTCTCATGTCCCCAATTTGGAACAATAAGGAGAAATCATCAAATTAATTATTTGTAAGGTTATCAAATAAATAAATATTAAAAGGTGACCTTATATTTAATTAATTTATTATTAAAGTGACTAAATAAAATAATAAATCATAAAGTCACTAAGTGAATAAAATAATATTGTATTCTAGAAGCTTCTTGGAGACTTGGTGAAAATTCTTTATAAGGAGCTTTTGTCTTTGCATTTGGGCATCTTGGTTGTTGACTTCATTTTCTACATTGGTGAGCTTGAATGTTTGGCAAGTTGGCTAGAGTGTTGAAGACTCTAGGGTTCCAGTTTCCTTTGTGAAACACCAAACCTAGCTGGTCATTTTGAGAGGAGATATTTCAGTCTTCTCATTTGGAGCAATTTTGTGGCCATTGGCCAAAATTGGGTGGATCGATTTATGCTTGCATTGGAGTTATTTTTAGTATAATTCGCAGTATTTGAGGAAGGTAATATTGAAGGTAATTTATAGTTATGTTTGGGACGACTTTGCATGGAGAATATACTCATCGTTATTGAAGAAATCATGGATGCTTGAAGACATTGTTCGCTGCCATTGCTTTAAAGATTTCAGACTTCAGACTTTCATTGTTGAGGATCATTTCCACATCCATTTACATAGAGGAATAAACCGCAGCCTTCGAGGAGTTAAGGTGCTGGTTGGAGAAGTTGATTGGAGGCATTTCAAGCTGCTACGCATTGTTCTTGGTGGCTGTAAGTCAAAACAGGGGCGGCTTGCTCAAAGGGTCGATTCTCCATAAAGGAAGATCGATAAATGCTATTATGGCTGCCATTGCTTCATCGACTACCATCAGCAAATAATTTCAGGTTCCTTTGTCACATTCTTGCATAGTATAATCAGAAATCGTAGGCTGTTGTAGCTGCATGTTAGAAGGCACTATAGAAACATTACTCATGATTGGAAAGCCAAGAGTCTTGGCATAGTGTAACACTCACATCTTACAGTTATCAGAAAAAGTGTTATTTTGCCAACTTCAGCTGAAGGGCAACTGAAATAACTAACATTCTATGGTTTTTACCAAAATACAGATAACAAACTGAAAAGTGAATAACTGCTAGGGCATCATTAAATAACTCACACTTTTTTATTGTCAGTTAAGAACTAGGGTTCCCTTTTTACATTTTAAATTGAAAAGAATTTTCAACAAAAGTAAATACATAATATCTAATTCTTCAATTAACTTCTAAGTATACAGGTTCAGCTGAACTGAAGCAACTAACGGTTTTTACCAACCATTTCACAAAAGATCGACAACTAAATAACTGTCAAACTAGGGTTTCCTTTCTAGTTAGAAAGAAAAGAAAATCATTCCCGATGTCGTTACATCACTCAAATCATCAACGCACTTTTAAACTTCCATTTCCAGCTGAAAGAAAAACTATTAACTATAAACATATAACAGAGAATCTCAGAAAGATAATAACTACTTTTTTTTGCTTCCAAGAAAAAATAACAAACAATTACTACAGCTATCAAACAAATGTAACAGTTGTCATTCCATGGTCTAAGAAATGGAAAACTAACTACCGACTTTCATCCCGCAATAACTAACTATTCCATTTGAGTTTTTCACTTCAACCAATTAAGTAACAGAGGAAATAAATAACTAATTTTAGATCTTTCATTTCAGCTGAATAAATCAAGTAACTATCTCCTTAATTAACTGCAGAATCTTACAACGTACATTAACATAAAAGAATAACATTCATGGCATCAATGGAAATAAACTTTAATTAGCATTGCATGTACCTAGATTTATGAGCGAGGAAGAAATGCATTTGACATCATCTTCATGTTGTTTTACTTGGGCATCTTTATCAATGAGGGAAAGAGAATTATCATCAGGGGCTTTACCGCCCAACCAAGACCTACTGGTCTCCCGAGTTTCTTCAACTAAAGAACCCGCCCTTCACGAGGGTAATCAACATGGATCAAATTATCATCATGCCTCTGAGCCTGGTGTCAAGGACCTATACCTCCTGATCGACCTTACTAAGGGTACCTCCCAACTAGAAAGGCCATTCTGATCAGTAGTATATCTAGTACTTGATAGCTGACAAATGCTGAATCTAGCATCGTACCTTGGCCAAGGATTTTTCACATAACTGGCACTCCTGTGCCGATATCTCTGGCACTCCTGTCCCGTAGCACTCTCACCCTTGCTCAACAAGATGACGTTTGTTCCAAGATTTAAATTATAATGTCCAGATTAAATTTCATTTCTCATTTAATATATTTTATTCCAAGATTCATCTTGCAACAGGGTTCTTAAATCAGAGTCATATTCTTTAGTTTTACAATTTAAATGAAAAGATTGTCTGGCTTAGACAAGCTCATTCCTCTCAAGGAATCATATGTAAAGTTTCAAGTCACAGGGGAAACTCATAATCTGTTCCCATTCAAGTTGACACAATGGATATTCTCAACAACTCTAGATAGTCCAGTAACCATCGGGTCAAGTTCGAGTTTTCAAGAGCTCAATAAATATTCTTATATGTTACAATCAGCAAAATGAATGATAACCAGGTCAAGATTTTGTTCACTGATTAGACGGAGATTGTCTAAAAATATATTTGATTGCTCTTCCCAGGTTTCACAATTGGATGTCGTTCAGTTTATAGCCCAGCATTCCCATTTACAATTTCAAGCTTGGTCACAACAAAGAAAAAGAAGAAGAAATAAACTCAACAGAGATAATGTATGCAAGGGCCTGGTTTGGCTTGATTGGGTTAGATTGAAATTGTCTGAAAGTATCAAGATAGTCCCTCTGCTCTCCAAGAATTGGAAGGCAAATTCTGAATATAATCCCCACAAGTTTCCAAGGTCTGAGTCAAAACTTGACCTTCGAAATGGAAAGAAACGTGTTGTTTAAAACTTTACTAGCTCATCAGATAAAGGATAGCAGTGCTCGTATGAGATCCCTAACCCGCCAAGGATGATTATAAAATAAAAAGGGATTTGTTATCATCAGGGTCAGCATTGGTTGGCAGGCCAATGAAGACTAAGATTTGACACAAGAAATTTGATGTAAGCCACAAAACAACAAAAGAGACCAACTTCGAATTTAATGCAGCTTTACTCAAGTAATTCAACAGAGAGAAGTTGTTCATCACAGAGTATTGTTCACATTTTAAAGGTACGAATACATGCCTGTTATGAATACCCGAACTTGGAAACTCCTAACTCGGTTCTTTTTGAAGAAATTCGTCATCAACCAACCACCGAACTTTAGACTGGCAAGATGGAGATGCGTTCCAAGAATTTGGAATCACCACCTCAAAGGAAATGAAAAGCCAATGATTACCAGACTAAACCATTCACCACTTCCACCGATAATAGCAAAATGATGACCCAAAAGACGAAGATGATGGAGTGAGATCGATACCAAAGAATACGATTGCTATGTAAGTTTCTCAAACATTAGAATGATGACTCCAGCGGATGGGAGATATTCTTACTGTCATAATGATGTTAAGCTACCGCGACAAGGATAGATTAGTGATTCTTCTTGGCTCGACTGGGGATTAAACACCAGTATGATGCTTCCCCAAATACAGAAAGAGGAAGATTGTTTTTGAATGCAGGGAAGGTGGAATAATTTGCCATCCAAAATGCCAAAAGAAGCAGAGCAATGACCCCCCCATCGGTGTAAAGTGGTAGCAAAGAAAAATTGAATTTTCCCCCCCCAAGAGAGACCTTCCTTTTTCCAGATTAAATTGCGAGGACTCATTGAATTCCCCCAAATACAAGATCATACCACGACTACTTGACTCCCCTCTCAGCCGTTTCCAACTGGACGCATGCAGAAAAGATGGTGGAATTACTTCTGCCCTCCAAGAAATCGTCGACGACTTCCATTCTTTTAGCTTTTTCCGCTAAAATTATTTCTTCTTTTATTATTAACTTTAATATTAATTAGCCATTGTAAAAGTATATTTACATATCAAGAATTACTTCGCTCAAAAGAGGATATTAATATTATTTAATATTTCATTTATATCTATTATTTTAGTTTAATATTTAAAAACCTTTTGAAATCTCCTTAAAAGGTGATCAATGATATTTATATATAAATATTTAATATTGACTTGCTTAATCATTAAATATATTAAATTACTTATGGCCAAGGTAGTGACGTCGACATAACTGTCTTACATTGACTCAAGATCTGATGATAAAATTGATCCATTATTATCCACATCCTCTCCCTGATGGTATTTCCCTTTCCCTCGCGGCGTCGGCAATTCCTGCATCCACTGACAAAGTTTATGGATTAGATCGTTCTCAACGACTTAATAATATGCATTTAAATTTAATCTCATGATCTTATTCAACTTCACGTGAACAATAAATTCACTGGCAAAATAAAGAGTTCGTTAACATTTCAGTTATGATAAAAAGAACAACTATTGCATTCTCAATGTCATAATCACATGAAAGCAGTTATTTGCAACTAATCATTGCACTCAAAATACCTAACCAACATATAGTCTCAATGTAAGGGATGTGACATACTCCTCTTAAGAATCATCGTCCTCGATGATTGTTTATTCTAAATTTAATCATAACTATAAACATAAATATAGTGTTCATAATTGTTCAACAAAAGATAAGGAAATTTTTGAAGGATTTCTTCATAATCCTCCCAGGTGGCATTTATTTAGCTTTTCTATTTGTTAATAGCTTCCACCAATCTTTCTAGATCGGTTTGATTCGTTTAACCGTTTCTGACAACATTTCAGGACTAATGCTAATCCTGTCTCCTAGCTTACTCAGCTTACAGGAATTCGACATCTTTTTTGTCCAATGTTTCAAATGGTATTGTCTTGATAGTAGAATTATAAAATTCATTATACCAAACACCATAAAGATGGTTAGCGATCAATTACTTTTAGCACAGGTTACCAAGAGAATTTCACCAAAAGTTAGCATCAACCTTCACTTTTGTAGCTGAAAGGTTTTCATCAAGCACCGATTTCATTTATCTAATGCATCATTTAAATAAATTGTTATGTAAATACAACAGAAAGATCAGAATTCCCTTTTCAGTTTAACTATCCTCCAAGACTCGGCATGCCACTGAAAGGAAGAATTTCCCCCCTTCTATTGCCATCTGAGCTCTGGTGTGTACCCCCACTTAACCAACTCTATCGCACTACTAAGGATACCCTCCTACTAAGTACGACAACTCTGGTTAGCTAAGTGTCTAGAGTATATGTAATGAACCGGACCAATTTTTTTTTGATTTTTCACAAATGATTACAATGCAACACGCACCCGTTAAGGTTAGCATAAACCCAAACGATGCGGAAAGGTAACTCTAACCAGAATGTACACCAGGATCCCGATGTGGGCAAGGTGTGAGCATTGGTCAGAGGATCTCAAAGGAAAATGCTTGAACAAGAACTCTAACCAAGAGATGCGCCGGTGAACGACGAGCATTCGGTCAGAGGATCCCTATCTAATGCAATACTGAAAATTAGCTCAACACCAAGTATGTGCTACTCAGTCCGTGATGGACAAGAGGCGACCATATGGCGGAGACTTAGGAAATTACAATGCAAACAAGTAAATAGGCGGCAAGCCAGCCTCTTCCACTTATTCAGTGGGAATGTACAATAACTCAAATTGCAAGATAAAGATGAATTGCTGATAGTACTACTAACAGCTTACAATTGTATCAGAATTGTTCAATTAAACTAGAGCTTTGAAGTCTTCATTGCTGCAGCTGTGTAGAGTATCTTTCTAGGATCAAAATACAACTTACAATGCTCAATCCTTTAGCAAGAGATGATTAGCTTAATTCTGATCTATCAGACCTGCAATTTAAATGTGAAATCTGCAAACCAATCCTCACTCAATTGCTCATATCTCACTCAATACATACTCAAATGACAAAATATCAAATGCAGATTGCTCTAGACACAAAGGCGCCCAAAACAAGTCCTCTAAACCTCACCAAACATCCTTAAAACTTTCTGCACACATCCCAAGGCTGAGACAGAATGGTATGGCCCTCTTAAAGGGGCGAACTTGCTAGATAAAATCCAAAACAGCAAAATAAAATCTATAACTTTGCAAGGTGGGTCGCCCCAATGAGGAAAGATGATATATTGAATACCCAAAACGATATCTTTTTGTATTTTTGATTTATGAATGAAAACTGCCTACAACTATGCAACATCAGCAACTCTGAAATATGACAAAATGCTTGAATAATATCAGCTAAATGCAAGAAACTCAACTACAATGCCAAAACAACCCAATTACAAGCTAACCTCTCAACTAGTTGCTATCTTTCAAGCAAGAAGATGAGCCAATGCTAGGAGGTGTGCTTTCCTCGAAGCGAGTGCCTGAATACAATCCAGCAGCATAACGGTGTAGTAGACAAAAGATCCCAAAAGAAGAGCTGAGGCCTGATTAAATAGACGAGAGAGAAACATCTAGAAGCTTCCAGAGGGCGCCCAAACCCTAATTTCAAATTCACCTTTTCCCTCCAAAAGATGGCGTCCTTTTTCATCAATAAAATATTTCACTTTTTAAAATAAAATCAATCTCTCAAAAAGGCGTCCCATTTCTTAATCTCAATATTTGACATTAAAAATATAATTTATCTCCTTATGACGCCTTGACCCTCAAAAGTCCCCTTTTTAAAAACAACTTAAAGTTGTACTGCTAGGCAAGGGGGTATAATATTAAAATAATAATATTATAATGAAAATACTTATCTCTCCAAGAAAAATGCGCCCAAGGCCAAGAACTGAAGTGCCAGCTGAAACAACTGAAGAAGAGGTCCCAACTGAACTGAACCCAAACTGTCCACTGCCAAAAATAGAATTTACTAAAAATAGTAAATTCGTGAAGTTACCCGGAATGCCAAACTGAACACAACACTGCGAAGCTCTCTGAAAACCCAGAAAGAATCCGCAATCAGAATCCCAAACTCCAAGTAACAACCTCCTCAAAACTAGGAAACCCTAATTTCACCATCCGCACAGCCTACGGGTCTCCGGAATAGGCCAACGGTCAACTGAAACGATCACCGCTGAGAAGGGGGCATTACAGTCCGCCCTCCCCAAGATTGCTTGCCCTCAAGCAATCGCAAGTCTGGATGCTGTAGAATCTCCTCATTCTCCCAAGTAGCATCCTCCAATGGTAAATTCTTCCACTTTACCAAATACTCTTTGATTGTTCTCCTCCTCAAGGAACACTCTCTGGAATCAATAATCTGTTCTGGAACCAAAGTCAACTGCCCTTCTTCATCCAAAGGAGGTAACTGTGATGAAGCCACAACATTGTGTCCAAGTGCCTTTTTGAGGCGAGACACATGGAAGACATTGTGGATCTTACTACTCGAAGGTAGTTCCAACTCATAAGCCACCGCTCCAACCTTCCTAACAACTTTGAATGGTCCATAGAAGCGTGGTTTAAGCTTCTCAGCTCCACTCTTCTTAAGTGTGGACTGTCTGTAAGGCTGAAGCCGAAGATATACCATATCACCAACCTCAAATGACCGCTCAACACGCTGCTGATCAGCATACATTTTCTGCTGATTTTGTGCCATTTGAAGGTTGTCCTTCAAGGATTTCAAAACATCTTGGCTCTGCTGCAACCAATCCTTAGCTTGAGGAGCTTTGCTATCGCCAAACACCAAGTCAGCAAAGCTAGGAGCCTCGTAACCATAGAGGGCCATGAATGGAGACATCTTTATCGACATGTGGAAAGATGAATTATAGCAATATTCTCCCAAGTGGAGCCATTTTACCCATGCTCTTTGCTGCTCCGAGACATAATTCCTGAGATAGCCCTCCAACCATTTGTTCACAATCTCCATTTGACCATCCGTTTGTGGGTGATAGCTAGTGCTTGGAGTAAGCACTGTACCACTCATCCTAAAAATTTCCTGCCAAAAGGTGCTTAGGAACTTGCTGTCCCTATCACTCACAATATTTTTAGGCAACCCATGCAATCTAAACACTTCATGGAAGAACAAATCTGCAACTTGAGCTGCTATAAATGTGCTAGTGATGGCAAAAAAATGAGCAAATTTGGTCAATCTGTCCACTACAACATAAATACAATCTTTGCCTTGAGCCCTAGGCAACCCGGTGATGAAATCCATCGAGATACTTTCCCATTTTTGATTTGGAATGGGAAGTGGCTGCACTAGACCAGCTGGAAGAGAGTGCTCATTTTTATTCATTTGACAAGTGCTACACTCCTTGATGTAACGCTGAACATCGTCTTTCAACCCCTTCCAAGAGAACCTCTCTCGAATCTGCCTATATGTCTTGAAGTAACCTTGATGACCAGCAAGTGGAATGTCATGAAAAGTCATCAAAATCTTCTTCTTAAGTTTGGAATCAGCTACCAAGAAGATTCTTCCCTTGTAGTGTATCAATCCATCAACTAACTTGTACCTTTCATCATGAAAAGTACCTTCAATAACGCTGGTTGCAAACTGATTTTTGGCATAATCAGCAAGCAACAACTCCTTCCAATCAGCATTAAGCTCACACAATGAGCTCAAGTGAGGCCTTCTGGACAAAGCATCAGCCACAATGTTGTTCTTTCCTTTGACATACTCAATGTCAAAATCGTAAGCTTGTAGCTTACTCACCCACTTCTGCTGTCTCTCATTCAAGTCCTTCTGATGCATAAAGTGCTTGAGACTGTTGTGATCAGTCTTGACCACGAATTTACTCCCCACCAGATATTGTCTGAACTTGGCTAATGCATGCATGATTGCAAGCATTTCTTTGTCATAGATAGAATAGGTCCTTTCAACCCCTCTTAATTTTCTGCTTTCAAATACAATTGGATGCTTATCTTGCATCAAAACAGCCCCAATACCTTCCCCTGATGCATCACACTGTAACTCGAAGGGTTTGGAGAAATCTGGTATGGCCAATACAGGACAAGAACTCATGATTTTCTTGAACTTATCAAACACACTCTGAGCTTTTTCTGACCACATGAAAGCCCCCTTTTTAGTGAGATCAGTAAGGGGAGCAGCACTTTGAGAATACCCCTTTACAAACCTTCTGTAGAAGCCACAAAGACCTAAGAATCCCTTCAAATGAGTCAAATTTTCTAGAGGTGGCCAATCTACTATAGCCTTGATCTTTTCTGGATCAACCTTCACCCCTTCAGCGCTGATTATATGGCCAAGGTAGAGCAGCTCCTTCATTCCAAATTCACATTTGGACTCTTTTGCAAACAAACTTTCTGATTCAAGAATGCTAAGCACTTCCTCCAAGTGCTTGAGGTGTTCTTCCCACGTCTTGCTGAAGATGAGAATATCATCAAAGAAGATTAACACAAATTTCCTCAACTGCTTCTGGAAAACTCTGTTCATGCAAGACTGGAAAGTGGCTGGAGCATTAGTCAAGCCAAAGGGCATGACTAGGAACTCAAAATGACCATAGTGGCATCTGAATGCCGTCTTCTCAACATCTGAACCCCTCATCCGGATTTGATAGTAACCCGATCTCAAATCAATTTTGGAGAAGAATTTAGCACCATGTAGCTCATCAATGAGCTCATCGATCCGAGGAATAGGATACCGATTTTTTATTGTGCTTTGATTCAAGGCACGATAATCCACACACATGCGGATGGTGCCGTCCTTCTTCACAAGAACTACAGCTGAAGCAAAAGGACTCTTGCTAGGGCGAATGAAACCCATCTCCAGAAGTTCTCTTATGTTCTTCTCAATTTCATCCTTCTGCTTCTTAGGATATCTATATGGTGTTGTGATGACTGGTTTGGCCCCTTCTTTAAGTTCAATAACATGCTCAGCACCTCTTTCTGGTGGTGGCCCAGGTGGTAGATCAGCAAACACCTTACTCCTTTTGGTGAGTATAGACTGAATATCTGGAGGGTATTCTCTCTTTGTCTCAACTGGACTAGCAGGAAGAACCATGCATTCCGCAGCCCACTCCACTTGATCATGTCTAATCAGCCTCTCCATCCTTTTGAATGAAACTATACGAGGACCACCATTGGACATTCCTCTCAACACTACCCTCTTGCCATCAGATTGGAACTTGAGCTCCATTGTTTGTAGATTGAGAGAGATTTCACCAAGTGAACGTAACCATTGTATGCCCAAAACTGCATCTGTGTCACCAATAGTAACCACATAGAAGTCATCTTTGACTTCATAGTTTCCCAACTGCAAGGACATGTTAGGAACTCTACGTGTGCAGGAGATGTGAAACCCATCAGCCACCATGACTTTGAAGCCTTCAAATTCTTCAGTTTTGAGACCTCTCTTGGCAACCACACCTTCATCAATGAAGTTATGCGTTGCACCAGTATCAATTAATGCAACAATACGATGACCTCCAACTCCACCACGAACCTTGAAAGATTCGTTCTTTTGGAAACTAGAGAGTTGGGCAATAGGGCCCCCAACTCCTTGCTCATGATCAGACTCTTTTGTAGCTCTTTCATCTTCGCTGTCCCCAAAATAAGACTGCTGATCAGACATATCAGATGCTGATTCATAATCAGAATAAGTCCCCATTTGATTATAACGCCCTCTTCCAGGACATCTATGGCCTTTAGTCCAAGGCTCTAGACATGTGTAACACTTGCCCTCCTTTCTGAGCTGTTCACGTTGCTCTTCAGTCAACTTAGGTGGGAACTTCTTGTGCTGATTAGAAGAATGTCTCTTATCCTTATCCTTCTTATGGCCAAAAGGCTTAGGCAGAAATTTAGGCCTAGGGGCTGATAACTCCATACTGCGAGCCTTCTTGATTGCCTCATCAAGACTTGGTGGATCGAAAGCTTTAACCCACCCTTTCAAGGGTTCAACCAAACCTTCAGAAAACAACACAACCAATCTTCTTTCGGTGATGTTGGGCACCATCACAGAAAGCCTCTGGAAATCAGCAATGTAAGAATCCAAGGAGCCATGCTGCTTCAGTTGTGCAAGCTCACGAAGTCTTACTTCAGGATCTTTAGTATCGAACCTTTCAATCAGCTTGTTGGTGAATTCTCCATAGGTTCAGATAAGGTTATGGCCAAGTGTGACCAAACCATGGTACCACCATTCATGGGCAGCTCCCTCTAAATGAAGTGTTGCAAACTTGATGGCATCTTCTTCTGGCATGGGACGAAGTGAAAGGTAGTTATCCAACTTCTGAACCCACGATCTTGTTGAACACTTATCACTTCCGTCGAAGTGAGCCAATGTTACCTTCCCTAAGGCTTGATGAAAATCAGTTCTAGGAGCCACATAAGCTCGGTTATCAGCTCTTCCTCCGTTTCTTCTGTTTCTCTGGTTCAAGAATTGATCAAAGGACCATTGGTCTCTAAGATCAGGAGGTAGGGTGGTGTACTCCATGTAGGCTTGCCTAGCATCATCTACCAAAGGAACGGTAGCTTTAACTTGCTGTTCTTCCCTTGGAGTGAATGTAGGGAAAAGCGGTCTAGAGGCTGATCCGCTAGAGATGGCATCATGCTGTCCAATAGTTCTACTTCCTCCATTACCATTGTTTCCATTGTTCCCATTGACTCCACTGCTTTCTCCTGTAGCATGGTTTTGATTAGGAATATGGTTCTGAGGAGTTTGCTGGTCCATTTTAGCAAGTAATCGGGACATCATCTCAATCATTCCATCAAACTTCTTTTCCATCCTTGCATCCTTCTCCTCCATGGCCTGCCTAAGATTGTCTGACATATTCTCAACTGTTTTACCCGTATCCACTGCTCTTCCGGTTTCTCTCAAAGCTTCTGAAAGAGTATCTGCTTCTAGCACTGGCAGAAGCTGTATCTGTTGTCTTCTAGCCTGACCTCTGGTGAAGTATCTGCAATCACTATCACTCATCTGACCACTGAATCACTGTTGGGCACAGGTTGGCAGAATCATGGCTCTGATACCACTGTAATGAACCGGACCAATTTTTTTTTGATTTTTCACAAATGATTACAATGCAACACGCACCCGTTAAGGTTAGCATAAACCCAAACGATGCGGAAGGTAACTCTAACGAGAATGTACACCAGGATCCCGATGTGGGCAAGGTGTGAGCATTGGTCAGAGGATCTCAAAGGAAAATGTTGAACAAGAACTCTAACCAAGAGATGTGCCGGTGAACGACGAGCATTCGGTCAGAGGATCCCTATCTAATGCAATACTGAAAATTAGCTCAACACCAAGTATGTGCTACTCAGTCCGTGATGGACAAGAGGCGACCATATGGCGAAGACTTAGGAAATTACAATGCAAACAAGTAAATAGGCGGCAAGCCAGCCTCTTCCACTTATTCAGTGGGAATGTACAATAACTCAAATTGCAAGATAAAGATGAATTGCTGATAGTACTACTAACAGCTTACAATTGTATCAGAATTGTTCAATTAAACTAGAGCTTTGAAGTCTTCATTGCTGCAGCTGTGTAGAGTATCTTTCTAGGATCAAAATACAACTTACAATGCTCAATCCTTTAGCAAGAGATGATTAGCTTAATTCTGATCTATCAGACCTGCAATTTAAATGTGAAATCTGCAAACCAATCCTCACTCAATTGCTCATATCTCACTCAATACATACTCAAATGACAAAATATCAAATGCAGATTGCTCTAGACACAAAGGCGCCCAAAACAAGTCCTCTAAACCTCACCAAACATCCTTAAAACTTTCTGCACACATCCCAAGGCTGAGACAGAATGGTACGGCCCTCTTAAAAGGGCGAACTTGCTAGATAAAATCCAAAACAGCAAAATAAAATCTATAACTTTGCAAGGTGGGTCGCCCCAATGAGGAAAGATGATATATTGAATACCCAAAACGATATCTTTTTGTATTTTTGATTTATGAATGAAAACTGCCTACAGCTATGCAACATCAGCAACTCTGAAATATGACAAAATGCTTGAATAATATCAGCTAAATGCAAGAAACTCAACTACAATGCCAAAACAACCCAATTACAAGCTAACCTCTCAACTAGTTGCTATCTTTCAAGCAAGAAGATGAGCCAATGCTAGGAGGTGTGCTTTCCTCGAAGCGAGTGCCTGAATACAATCCAACAGCATAACGGTGTAGTAGACAAAAGATCCCAAAAGAAGAGCTGAGGCCTGATTAAATAGACGAGAGAGAAACATCTAGAAGCTTCCAGAGGGCGCCCAAACCCTAATTTCAAATTCACCTTTTCCCTCCAAAAGATGGCGTCCTTTTTCATCAATAAAATATTTCACTTTTTAAAATAAAATCAATCTCTCAAAAAGGCGTCCCTTTCTTAATCTCAATATTTGACATTAAAAATATAATTTATCTCCTTATGACGCCTTGACCCTCAAAAGTCCCCTTTTTAAAAACAACTTAAAGTTGTACTGCTAGGCAAGGGGGTATAATATTAAAATAATAATATTATAATGAAAATACTTATCTCTCCAAGAAAAATGCGCCCAAGGCCAAGAACTGAAGTGCCAGCTGAAACAACTGAAGAAGAGGTCCCAACTGAACTAAACCCAAACTGTCCACTGCCAAAAATAGAATTTACTAAAAATAGTAAATTCGCGAAGTTACCCGGAATGCCAAACTGAACACAACACTGCGAAGCTCTCTGAAAACCCAGAAAGAATCCGCAATCAGAATCCCAAACTCCAAGCAACAACCTCCTCAAAACTAGGAAACCCTAATTTCACCATCCGCACAGCCTACGGGTCTCCGGAATAGGCCAACGGTCAACTGAAACGATCACCGCTGAGAAGGGGACATTACAGTATAAAGTTCTCCATCCTGCTCGACTTGGAGAGACTAGTCACCTGAGCTTACTAGACTACCTGTCCGCCCACAAACCATAACACGAGGCTTCTTTCATTGTAAAGTTATGAACATGCTAGGTGCATTTCTTACAATTACTTGCTTACGGGATCTATCAGAGGCCCATCCAAGACATCATAGAGATGAACATTTCATCAAACATTGTGAACAACCAAAATGTTCCTGTACAATAACTTAACTCAATATCAAATATAAATAGTTTTAATTCCAGCAATAAGTCAAAAGAACAAACTCATTTTCATCATTAAATCAAATTTTGACCAACTGGCCATAACAATTTTCAAAACTCAGCGGCTAGACCATTTCAGAATTTAAGAAATAAAGTAATGGCATCTCTTGCCAGTATTAAAAGAAATTACCAGAATCCAATGGAATGTCAAGATCTAGAGAAACTATTATCATATACCACGTGACTTAACTATCACTTCCTGGCTAGATTTTCAATACCAAATAACTACCACTTCTTGTGATATATTCATTGCAAAAGGTTTACAAGGTTTCCAATGTTGTTTTCAGATTTCCAGAGTTGCATGATGAGCCCTGAGGTTCAGTGTCGAACCCAGTAGCTCTGATACCATATGTAACACTCACATCTTACAGTTATCGGAAAAACTGTTATTTTGCCAACTTCAGATGAAGGGCAACTAAAATAACTAACATTCTATGGTTTTTTCCAAAATACAGATAACGAACTGAAAAGTGAATAACTGCTAGGGCATCATTAACTCACTCACATTTTTTTATTGTCAGTTAAGAGCTAGGGATCCCTTTTTACATTTTAAATTTAAAAGAATTTTCAATAAAAGTAAATACATAATATCTAATTCTTCAATTAACTTCTAAGTATTTAGGTTCAGCTGAACTGAAGCAACTAACGGTTTTTACCAACCATTTCACAAAAAATCGACAACTAAATAACTGTCAAACTAGGGTTTCCTTTGCAGTTAGAAGGAAAAGAAAATCATTCCCAATGTCTTTACATCACTCAACTCGTCAACGAACTTTTAAACTTCCATTTCCAACTGAAAGAAAAACTATTAACTGTAAACATATAATAGAGAATCTCAGAAAGATAATAACTACTTTTCTTTGCTTCCAAAAAAAAATAACGAACAATTACTACAGCTATGAAACAAATGTAATAGCTGTCATTCCATGGTCTAAGAAATGGAAAACTAACTACCGACTTTCATCCGGCAATAACTAACTATTCCATCTGGGTTTTTCCATTCAACCAATTAGCTAACGAAGGAAATAAATAACTAATTTCAGATCTTTCATTTCAGCTGAATAAATCAAGTAACTATCTCCTTAATTAACTGCAGAATCTTACAACGTACATTAACATAAAAGAATAACATTCATGACATAAATGGAAGTAAACTTTAATTAGCATTGCATGTACCTGGATTTACAAGCGAGGAAGAAATACATTTGACATCATCTTCATGCTGTTTTACTTGGGCATCTTTATCAATGAGGGTGTCATGTCCCCGTTTTAGCTGACACTGTTTGTCGAGGAGTTAGCCTATAATTTCGATCCTCGTAGGCTGACAGGGTGTGCAGAGGATCATTGGAGGCAGTTACTCGGTGTTTGGTAGCTCCACTTTGCAGTTGTGTCAGGTTGGGCCTTCGCAGAATCTTCCAGAGAGCTTTTTCAAGAACTTTCTATTTTTAGAAAGTTAGGTCAGGCGGAAGCTGCTATTTCAGGCAGGGCACCTGGTTCAGCCATTCAGCTCAGAGTCGACCCAGTTCAGCAGTTTGTTGATCAGACGGAGAAATAAGGAGTATTTAATGATTTATTAAATATTTAATATTTTTACTTTATAATAAAGTCACTTTATTGAAATATTTAAATATTTAATTAATTTGGCAAATTATAAAGTATTTCTTATACTTTATAATATTGAGTTAATATTTGATAAGTGAATAAATTATAATTCACTTAAAAGGACGCCAATTAATTATTGTTTATTTCTCCTAAGTTCTAAAGTGAGAATTAAATCATTTAATTTAAATGATTAATTAAAAGAGCATTGGGTCGAATTTTATTGAAGAGAGTATATATTTTGCAGTCAAGACAAATCGAACCATTATGATATGATATTCTAATTTGTCTTTCGTGCTCTGAGCATTGGAGTTTGCAAACCTTAGGGTTTCTGGCAGACGATCGTTTCTGAAGAACGGAAACTCTTCAGAGATTAGGCAGACTGAGGCTGTGCAATACCAGCTGAAGCTTGCACTTGGTGATTTCATGCAGAGGTCACAGACTGGGCGTAATCTTCTATTCAGACAGAGATTCACAGTGATATTCATCAGGCAGTTAAGGCGACTTCATCAGAGGACTTATTTCAGAGGTCTGGCATTGTTTTCTTGGAAGCCGTACCATATTATTGCTTGCTTGTACCAGGCCGTACCAGTCAGCAAAAGAGCCGTACTTTTTATGGTCTCTGGAGAAAACGTCTTCTTTCATCAGAGTTTGATGATTTGATCTAGGGCGCTTGGAATTATTGAAGAGTTTGCATTGTATTTCGAGCCTGAAGATTCCTTCAATCATTCTGGCCGTACCATTCTTTATTGCTGCAGCCGCCATTAAAGAGAAATCAGGTTTTTTCAATAAATTTATTGTAAATCATGCTTTATTCAGATTTTTGTATTGTAAATGCTCTGGAAGTAATAATAAACAGTGCGCCTACCTTCTCTGGTCATTTCCCAAGGTTTTTCTAGAGTTATTTAATTTGTTATGAATTTTTAGCAATTTCTAGAGAAATCGCAGCTTCTAGTTTTCTGGCAAAAATCCATCAAAACACACAAAAATTCAAAAACTTGCAAAACAAAACGATTTCAATCTGGGTTTCGAACCGAGAACCACCAGGGTTCTGACAGTGGTATCAGAGCACAGATCTCCTGCCATCCTGTGCTTTTTCAGCGCTTTTTCATAATACAGTGTGTCTTTTAGTGCCTTTTCATGAACAGAGATACCATTCACTACATTAAAGGTGTAGGGACAGGCAAAGACGAGGATTGGACAGGTCCTCCTATTCCGGAAGGTCAGACAATATCAGGAGTACTTGGCTTTCACAGATCCAGTTCTGACGGTAGTGAAAACAGTGTTGCAACCCTAATGGCAGAACGTGAGACTTCCTCAAAGACTCGCAGGGATCCAGGGAAGGCGCATGCAGAGGGTGATATTACAGATGAGGAGTTTAGACGGAGGCATGATAATATGATGGACATGATGTCTCAGTTGATGGGTACCATTAGACAGTGCACACCCACACAGCCTCATTACATACAGATTGGACAGACGAGCGGGGCTACACCAGTGGATCAGCCATTAGCATCAGTTCCTCGGCAGCCGTCACCGATCTATCAGAAGCGTAGGCCAGGCCAACCTACTTTCTTACCTAGGGAGACTCCACCACAGACTCCAGGGGCAGAGCATCAGGGGCAGCATCAGGAGTTTCAGCCACATAATGGCATGTCAGTGGCAGACTTGACGAGATTTCACGGTGAGTACATGTCACTAGCACCTGAGATCCGACAGGCACTTACATTCCATGAGTTTATAGATGTTTATAAACCCAGAGGAGGAGGCAGATTTGACCGCAGACCCCCACAGTATCAGCAGCAACAGCCACAGGTGAACAGGGATTTGCAGTTTGCGGTGAGCAAGATTACATTGCCATATTTTGATGGGTCTGAAAAGACATCAGCGAGGTCTTGGGTCCAGAAACTGGACAATTACTTATCACTTAGGCCTATGCAGGAGGATGAGGCAATTAAATTTGTTACTTTACATCTTGACGGAGTAGCACATGATTGGTGGCACCACGGCATGTATACGTTAGGCCATCATGCGGTTAATACCTATCAGGAGTTCACGAGCAGACTGATAGAGATATTTGACAAGAAAGATCCGAAATTGTATTTCAGAGAGTTGGCTCAGCTCAGACAGACAGGTAGTCTGGATGCATACATTGGTGAGTTTCAGAGAGTTGCAGTCATGGTGACAGGGATTTCGGAGCAGAGACTTATCATACTCTTCGTTGAGGGTTTGACAGAACCCATGAGAGGTTGGGTCAAGGCGTTTGATCCTACTACACTTCAGGAGGCGATGCGTAAGGCAAGGAGTATGGAGCTTGCTACTCCGAAGAAACAATTTCCGCCTAATACAAATAACTTGCCTATTGAGGAGAGTCATACACCAGTTGCAGAGCCTAAAAGGAAACCAGTTGCGAGAATTGATGATGCAACTCGGGAGGAATGCAGGAAGAAACAACTTTGTTATTGGTGCAAAGCACCCTACAGCAAGGAGCACGATTGTCCTTTGAGACCGAAGGGCAGAGCCAACCGCGCCATGTGGGTTTACTATGATGATGACGAGTCTGATGATTCAGACCAGCAGGTTGTTTCAGAACATGCAGAGGCCGGGAATGCCTCTACGGAGTTTGGGCCCGATGCCAACTTATCCCCGTTGGTATTATCTACTAGTGTACGGGATGACTCATTCAGGTTTAGGGGATTAGTGGAAGGACAGCGATGTATTGCTATGCTCGACACTGGAGCCACACACAATTTCATTGATGAGAGCTTCGTCAGCAGATGTAGACTCCAGACAGAGGATTTCGCTGGATTCAGAGTTCGGGTGGCAGATGGATATACACTCACTTGCACTCGACGGATTTGTAATCTCACTCTCATGCTGAATGATTATGAGTTGCAGGCAGATTTTTATGTTGTCAACTTAGGAGGGATGGATTTAGTGTTGGGTATGAGATGGTTGCAGGATATCAGTGTGTTCACCCTTAACTTGCCTAAAATGGAGATGAGATTTGAGGTACAGGGCAAGAAATATGTGTTGAGGGGTATTACAGATGGCTGCCTTCGTTCTATCTCTCTCGTTAGTGGGAAGAGTGAGAAGGTAAAGGAGGATTTTGTGCAGACCAGGCATGGTTATGCTCAGTACCCCGGGGGTTCTGAGGCGGTCGTTTGGGATCAGCCCAATGGTTTGGTTCCGTTTGTGACCAATCCATTGTTTGAGACAGATGTTATATCTTCATACGACAATCCACTCTTTGAGTTTGATGTGGGTAACCCACCTGACCTTGGTCTTGAGCAGAGTGATGATAGCGTGTGGAATCCTACTAGTGCACTAGGGTTTCAGACTCAGCTCACGGAGGAGTATCACAGTGTGTATATGGTGCAGAGTGCGTATAGCTTCGTGATTAATCCACATGTACACAAGTTGTTTCAGGTGCACCGTTCTAGCATGCACGTGCTTGATATGTTGAATGATAGTATATCTCGTGCAGTTTTGGGGGGTAAGTGTTGCTTGTCGTTTGACTTGCCTCCCTCTGAGTTTCTTGATCCTATGCCGGACCGCACTGAGGTTAATGGGGAATGGTACTCTATTCTTGCTGATCAGTTGTGGGAGTTACAGGAGTTCGTTGTGGCCAACAGGAACATTGTCCGGTACTATCCATGGGATCCAGGTGGTGCAGTGCAGCTGTATTTGCGGAGATTGCTTGAGGACAAGCAATTTCAGGGAGGGCGGACTGTCATGTCCCCGTTTTAGCTGACACTGTTTGTCGAGGAGTTAGCCTATAATTTCGATCCTCGTAGGCTGACAGGGTGTGCAGAGGATCATTGGAGGCAGTTACTCGGTGTTTGGTAGCTCCACTTTGCAGTTGTGTCAGGTTGGGCCTTCGCAGAATCTTCCAGAGAGCTTTTTCAGGAACTTTCTATTTTTAGAAAGTTAGGTCAGGCGGAAGCTGCTATTTCAGGCAGGGCACCTGGTTCAGCCATTCAGCTCAGAGTCGACCCAGTTCAGCAGTTTGTTGATCAGACGGAGAAATAAGGAGTATTTAATGATTTATTAAATATTTAATATTTTGACTTTATAATAAAGTCACTTTATTGAAATATTTAAATATTTAATTAATTTGGCAAATTATAAAGTATTTCTTATACTTTATAATATTGAGTTAATATTTGATAAGTGAATAAATTATAATTCACTTAAAAGGACGCCAATTAATTATTGTTTATTTCTCCTAAGTTCTAAAGTGAGAATTAAATCATTTAATTTAAATGATTAATTAAAAGAGCATTGGGTCGAATTTTATTGAAGAGAGTATATATTTTGCAGTCAAGACAAATCGAACCATTATGATATGATATTCTAATTTGTCTTTCGTGCTCTGAGCATTGGAGTTTGCAAACCTTAGGGTTTCTGGCAGACGATCGTTTCTGAAGAACGGAAACTCTTCAGAGATTAGGCAGACTGAGGCTGTGCAATACCAGCTGAAGCTTGCACTTGGTGATTTCATGCAGAGGTCACAGACTGGGCGTAATCTTCTATTCAGACAGAGATTCACAGTGATATTCATCAGGCAGTTAAGGCGACTTCATCAGAGGACTTATTTCAGAGGTCTGGCATTGTTTTCTTGGAAGCCGTACCATATTATTGCTTGCTGTACCAGGCCGTACCAGTCAGCAAAAGAGCCGTACTTTTTATGGTCTCTGGAGAAAACGTCTTCTTTCATCAGAGTTTGATGATTTGATCTAGGGCGCTTGGAATTATTGAAGAGTTTGCATTGTATTTCGAGCCTGAAGATTCCTTCAATCATTCTGGCCGTACCATTCTTTATTGCTGCAGCCGCCATTAAAGAGAAATCAGGTTTTTTCAATAAATTTATTGTAAATCATGCTTTATTCAGATTTTTGTATTGTAAATGCTCTGGAAGTAATAATAAACAGTGCGCCTACCTTCTCTGGTCATTTCCCAAGGTTTTTCTAGAGTTATTTAATTTGTTATGAATTTTTAGCAATTTCTAGAGAAATCGCAGCTTCTAGTTTTCTGGCAAAAATCCATCAAAACACACAAAAATTCAAAAACTTGCAAAACAAAACGATTTCAATCTGGGTTTCGAACCGAGAACCACCAGGGTTCTGACAGAGGGAAAGAGAATTATCATCAGAGGCTTTACCGCCCAACCAAGACCTACTGGTCTCCCGAGTTTCTTCAACTGAAGAACCCACCCTTCATGAGGGTAATCAACATGGATCAAATTATCATCATGCCTCTGAGCCTGGTGTCAAGGACCTATACCTCCTAATCGACCTTACTAAGGGTACCTCCCAACTAGAAAGGCCATTCTGATCAGTGGTATATCTGGTACTTGATAGCTGATAGATGTTAAATCTAGCATCGTACCTTGGCCAAGGATTTTTCACATAACTGGCACTCCTGTGTCGATATCTCTAGCACTCCTGTGCCGTCAGCACTCTCACCCTTGCTCGACAAGATGACGTTTGTTCCAAGATTTAAATTATTATGTCCAGATTAAATTTCATTTCTCATTTAATATATTTTATTCCAAGATTCATCTTGCAATAGAGTTCTTAAATCAGAGTCATATTCTTTAGTTTTACAATTTAAATGAAAAGATTGTCTGGCTTAGACAAGCTCATTCCTCTCAAGGAATCATAAGTAAAGTTTCAAGTCACAGGGGAAACTCATAATCTATTCCCATTCAAGTTGACACAATGGATATTCTCAACAACTCTAGACAACAGTAACCATCGGGTCAAGTTCGAGTTTTCAAGAGCTCAATAAATATTCTTATATGTTACAATCAGCAAAATGAATGATAACCAGGTCAAGATTTTGTTCACTGATTAGACAGAGATTGTCTAAAAATATATTTGATTGCTCTTCCCAGGTTTCACAATTGGATGTCGTTCAGTTTATAGCCCAGCAATTCCCATTTACAATTTCAAGCTTGGTCACAACAAAGAAAAGAAGAAGAAAAAAACTCAACAAAGATAATGTATGCAAGGGCCCGGTTCAGCTTGATTAGGTTAGATTGAAATTGTCTGGAAGTATCAAGATAGTCCCTCTGCTCTCCAAGAATTGGAAGGTAAATTTTGAATATAATCCCCACAAGTTTCCAAGGTCTAAGTCAAAACTTGACCTCCGAAATGGAAAGAAACGTGTTGTTTAAAACTTTACTAGCTCATCAGATAAAGGATAGCAGTGCTCGTATGAGATCCCTAACCCGCCAAGGATGATTATAAAATGAAAAGGGATTTGTTATCATCAGGGTCAGCATTGGTTGGCAGGCCAATGAAGACTAAGATTTGACACAAGAAATTTGATGTAAGCCACGAAACAATAGAAGAGACCAACTTCGAATTTAATGCAGCTTTACTCAAGTAATTCAACAGAGAGAAGTTGTTCATCACAAAGTATTGTTCACATTTTAAAGGTACGAATACATGCCTGTTATGAATACCCGAACTTGGAAACTCCTAACTCGGTTCTTTTTGAAGAAATTTGTCATCAACCAACCACCAAACTTTAGACTGGCAAGATGGAGACGGGTTCCAAGAATTTGGAATCACCACCTCACGGGAAATGAAAAGCCAATGATTACCAGACTAAACCATTCACCACTTCCACCGATAATAGCAAAATGACGACCCAAAAGACGAAGATGATGGAGTGAGATCGATACCAAAGAATACGATTGCTATGTAAGTTTCTCAAACATTAGAATGATGACTCCAGCGGATGGGAGATATTCTTACTGTCATAATGATGTTAAGCTACCGCGACAAGGATAGATTAGTGATTCTTCTTGGCTCGACTAGGGATTAAACACCGGTATGATGCTTCCCCAAATACGGAAAGAGGAAGATTGTTTTTGAATGCAGGGAAGGTGGAATAATTTTCCATCCAGAATGTCGAAAGAAGCAGAGCAATGACCCCCCCAGTAGTGTAAAGCGGTAGCAAAGAAAAATTGAATTTCGCCCCCCCAAGAGAGACCTTCCTTTTTCCAGATTAAAGTGCGAGGACTCATTGAATTCCCCCAAATACAAGATCATACCGTGACTTCTTGACTCCCCTCTCAGCCGTTTCCAACTGGACGCATGCAGAAAAGATGGTGGAATTACTTCTACCCTCCAAGAAATCGTCGACGACTTCCATTCTCTTAGCTTTTTCCGCTAAAATTATTTCTTCTTTTATTATTAACTTTAATATTAATTAGCCATTGTAAAAGTATATTTACATATCAAGAATTACTTCGCTCAAAAGAGGATATTATTATTATTTAATATTTTATTTATATCTATTATTTTAGTTTAATATTTAAAAACCTTTTGAAATCTCCTTAAAAGGTGATCAATGATATTTATATATAAATATTTAAAATTGACTTGCTTAATCATTAAATATATTAAATTACTTATGGCCAAGGTAGTGACGTCGACATAACTGTCTTACACTGACTCAAGATCTAATGATAAAATTGATCCATTATTAACCACATCCTCTCCCTGATGATATTTCCCTTTCCCTCACGGCGTCGGCAATTCTTGCATCCACTGACAAAGTTTATGGATTAAATCGTTCTCAACGGCTTAATAATATGCATTTAAATTTAATCTCATGATCTTATTCAACTTCACATGAACAATAAATTCACTGGCAAAATAAAGAGTTTGTTAACATTTCAGTTATGATAAAAAGAACAACTATTGCATTCTCAATGTCATAATCACATGAAAGCAGTTATTTGCAACTAATCATTGCATTCAAAATACCTAACCAACATATAGTCTCAGTGTAAGGGATGTGACACATAGCTTATTTGACAGATTGTAATCAGTATTGTACTTGGCTTGGCATCTTAATAAGGAGTAATAAGGTTGCATGATTTATTTGGTCAAGTTGTCAATTGCTGTAGCTCTCATTTCATTATATCAGTTTGTAAGCCAACTGTTTGTCTAAATGTCTATTAGGTGTAAGTTATCATTTGCATATTAAGTTTGCATGACAAGTGTTTGGGAAAATGCCACATGCTGTAGATGAATATTTCAGTCCTTAGGATGCATGCAAATGTTCGTAGAAATGACAATTAAGTTATAGATGCATGTTTCATGTCATATTCTTGCAAGGTCAAATTTCATATAGTTGCTGCAATCTATTTCAGTCATCTTAGTTCATATTTTCAAGTTATATCAGCATTGCAAATCGCATCCAAAACTAAACAAACACAAAAACAAACAATCAGCAGCAAGAACAGGGTTGTTGGCCAAGTCTTTGACAATATTCCTTGAGCATCAAATCAGCAATTTAAGGCCAGATTTCTCAAGGGATATTACATAATTGGAATCTATTTGTTATCATTCTACTGTAATTGGATTAAATTGAAAGCATAAGCTCAATAAATAATTGTGGTTCAAACACGAGATCAAATATCTCATCCCAAATTAGGACATACAAAACAGGTTAAACTGTTGAACTAATTTTCACCAACCTGTACAGTCCTCAAGGTAACCTCCATCTCAGTCAGTACATGCTTTCCAGTCAGCACGTGCCACCAATTGAGGCTGAGCCACTCCCCTTCATCAGAAAATCCTTCTATTGGCATGTCATACCTTGAGAACAGCCCCAAACAATGTTTTGACTCATTCCAGTCTCCTAATGATCTTTCATTTTGATTCTTGTTCGAACCTTGATTAAACCTTGAAAAGCCTAGATTTAGCCTATAAGATTGATGGTTCTTTACCTTTGTGCTTTATTTGAAATTTACATTATTTAATTTTAATGTTGCAATGTTGGGATCAAGTTCAGGAAACTTATGAAATCTCTCACATAACATCTTCATAATCATGATACATGGTTTCAGTCCATTTGACAACACTTGATCATTTTTTGATACCAATATAGTTTCTTTTTTCTTTCTTTGAAAGATGAAAAGGATATTAAACCTTAGTGTGCACCCATTGCATTCTCCTACAAATCTTGTACAGCATGTTTGTTTCTCATAATTATACTACTTATGACAATTCAAGGGAAGAAGTTGCATCTCAAGGAAAATATATTTTACGAACTTTATAATTGTAACTTAGGAAAATAGAACTTACTCATTGAGAGTCCCTCCATAGCATCTTTCATTTTCTTAGTATCAATGCTAGTACTGTGATCTTGTCTTATTTCATTGGCAGTCGAAGCTTGTAAAGACAATTCTTCTGCAGGCAATGTCCACCTGCACCATTATTGTTCAATAAAAGAGCTCTCTTACAATCTCAACCTTTAGAGAAAGAATATGTAAATAATCAAGCTTATAGATACCCAGGCATGCATTCTAATTAAGAGGATTCAACATTATTTTCTATGATTCTATGATTCATAGTGTCCCAAGGCACAAATCATAAACTTTATTTGATTTTCACAAAAGATAAATTGAACACCGCGACCAAGTGATGAAATCATTGCTCACAAACTTGGACCATCCAAACTACAAGTACCATGATAAAGTTCAAGGAAGATGATTTCTTAGAAGCCAATTTACCAAGAAATGAAAATACAACCATAGCCTCAATACATGTGCACGTGGTGTCCTAGCTTTCAAATTATGCCTTAAACACGCACATAAGCATGATACATTCTCTATAAAATTCATTGTATGCTCATAAAGTAGTTCCCAATGATATTTGTGTGTCAGTTATTTGCAATAAATCAACAAAGGGTGGAGTAATATTAGATGGGTGAAAACTTGAAACATGTGCAACTCATCAATAAATCCTTATAGGGATCAATTAATATCAGGTTTTGACAATTGCACAATGATGATAATTGTGAGAAAAAACCGGTATATATGGCACACCCTCTCCCAAGAGCTTTACAAATGGAGAAAGAGGCTAGAAAATGATAAGCCTAAATTGGTGGATTATATTTGTTGTTCCTCTCCCCTACTAACAAATTTTTAGAGGTACTTGTGTGCTTTGTAGGTCCCATTTGCTTGTGATTATAAACCAATATACATCATGGTCATAAAGAAATAGTTAGTCATGGAAAATATCCATCATGGTGATGGTGTGAATCATAGTTGAAAAACTCAGACTTGGCAATAAATCGAAAGGCCCAAAAATATTAAAAACTCAGAACTCAACAAAAACTTGGGGAAAAACTCAGCAATAACTCAGAAAATTTATTGAACTTTTGAAAATAATAAATTTTAGTATATTCTTCAAAAACACACATATATTGAATTTGTGAAACATATTACTAATTTCCATCATATATAAATCAAATTTGATTTTAATTCAGATAATAGACCAAAAAACAAGTTCAACCTCTAAATACATATGAACTTCAAGTTTTAGTATCAATGAATATTGTAAATCATAAATTTTGTCTACAACTAAAGCTCAAAAAAGTTTGCTATTGTTGTGTGCTAAGTCAACAGGTTCGAATTCGAATTTGAGTTCGGCGTTATTTGTAATGTACCCTTCCTAGGCAGTACAGTTGATTCAGGGGTTAGCCTATCATTTAGATCCTCGTAGGCTGACAAATGTGTTTAGAGGATCACTTGAGGCAGTTATCCAGCATTTGGGAACATTACTCCGGCAGTTGATTCAGGTTTGGGCCTTGGCAGGCACTTACAGAGTGATTTTTAGGTACTTACTATTTATAGTAAGTCAGGTGGACAGGGGTTACTATTTCTGGCCGGGCACCTGATTCAGTTGGTCAGCTCAGTTTCGACCCAGTTTGATGAATTGATGAGCAAACAGTGATTATTGGGGCAGTTAATAATTATTAAAGGTTTATTAATTTGACTTTATAATATAAAGTCACTTTAATGAAAAATTAAAATAATTATTGATACTTTATAATAAAGAGGCGAATAATTTTAAATGAGTATTTTATTACTCATCAAAGGGGACGCCATTATTTAATTATTTTGCCTAAGTCAATAAAGGGCGATTTAATTAATATTTTAAATGCTCATTAATTGCTTTTTGAGAAGAGGTCGACTTATTGAGAAGAGTTATATATTTCACAAGGCAAATCGAACTCATTCATTCATGATTATTCTAATTTGTCTTTATTTCTCTCTAAGAGCATTGGGGTTTGTGAAACAAGGGTTTCTGCAAATCATTGGATTTTGGAGAACGTTCCCTCTTCAGAATCAGACATACTAAGACTGTGCAATACCAGTTAAAGCTTGTCAACAGAGTGGCTTCACCCAGGAGTCATACAGAGCTAAACGTGAAGTTGAGATTCAAAACTTGATTCGATTTTTCATCAAGAAAGTGATATTCTTGTGCGGCTGATTGAGTTATTTATCTGGCACGATTTCCAAGGAAAGTACGGCTGTATTTATTGCTGCTGATAGGCCATACCACAGCTGAAAGGACGTCTTTCTTCCTCTGGATAAAACGCCTTGCCTTTTTGCATTCTGACTTCTCCAGTTTAGGCGCCAAGATCTCTGGAGCACTTTGCATCATTTTTGAGGCTGGAGATATATGGATTTGAAGTTGGCCGTACCATTCTTCCTTATTCTGGCGGCTGCAAATAAGCCAGGTTTTTGAATTAAAATTATTGTTTTTTTGTCTTGCATGGCAATACTCAGTCTTGTATTCCTTCAAATAGTTAAATAAAGCATTCGCCATCAATCTAGGAGTACTTTTGTTTCATAATCTGTAGTCTGGAATTTTATATGAATTTTTATATGATTTTATGCAAAATCGCACCATTTATATTATTGCACAAAAACCACAAAAAAATCAAAAACAAACAAAACCCTTGCATTCTCAGTTAGTGGTCGGGTTGAGAGACACCTAGTCTCTTACATTATTGAAATTCAGATGAAGTTGGGCAAGGAAAAAATTTGACAAGTAAAAAATTTGGATTAAATTCACCTTATGTAAATGTATTTTAGAGTTATAATATAAAAACAATATTGTTTTATATTATAAAATATAAACTATAAAATAAATTATTTTAATATAATTTATTTTATAGTTTATATTTTATAATATAAAACAATACTGTATTATATTTAAAATATAAAATAAATTATATTAAAAACTCATATATTTAATAAACTGTGAAATAAATTGTATTAAAATTTTATTTTATTATATTAAAAAAAAATTATATAAACTATAAATTAAATAATATTAAAAAACTGAAATATTAAAAATCAATACATTCACTACATTTTAAAATATAAATAATAAACCTATTTCAAATCTTTAAAAAAAAGCCTAAATATAAATTAGAAAAAAAATGCAAAAGGGGGCGTGAGATCAGAAACTTGCATGAGGGTGAAATCTTTGCAGTGGGCGAAATCTTTGTGGAGGTCGTGTGAGGGCATGAGAAGAGTGCACGAATCACCAACACGTGGTGCCAAAATGTCTCAAGAAATGCAACGAATCCGATGGTGGCCGAAAAAAAAAATTCAGGAATGAAACGAATCTAGCGGCCAAAGAAAAATAAACGAAGAAATGCAACGAATCTGATGGTGCCCGGCGAACTAGGCAAACTTTAACAAATTTAAAGAAAAAAATTGAGATTCGCCTAAATTCGAACCTGATGCTTCAAGTTCGGCAAATACGGTGACTTAGATTGTGTGGGTGTTGTTGAAGTAGATGGTACAGCTGCAATATCCTCAATAGGAGCCTCAAAAGTGCCTCATCCATAGTGATAGGATCAAGTTGTGTATGTGAGGAACTTGCCCCTGATGATTTGTTTTTTAGATGTAATTAGGAATCATTTTTCCATGCCATTGCTTGGTGCTGATGAGTTTTACTATGGTGGATTCCTATTATCTTTTTCAATTGGCAAGTTGCATGGAATAGGAATCCACCATAGTAAAACTTCCCATGCAACCTGCTATTGAAAAAGATAATACTCTAATTGAATGGAATAGGAATCCACCATAGTAAAAAACTCCCAGGTTCAAACAAATACAATTTTGTTAGAAGGATGCATAGCAATATTTCTAAAAAAGAATAGGCCTAAGAGATAGAACCCAACATTGAATGGAGTTTGATAGTTTTTCAATGATATGGCATTCTTCATGATAAACTAAATTTGGAATTTTTAATCAATGTGAGGAGTCTCTACCATCATCCTAGAATCCTCGTAAACATCATATGAGAAATATTGATGTTCATCCTTCCAATGAATCTCAACCATCAAATGTTGAGTATCATTCTATATGTCATAAGAAAAATTGGTGTTCATCCTTCCAAGTTTTCAACGAATATCAACTATCAAATGCGAAGTATCATAATGTCATAAGAAATATTGTTGTTCATTCTTCCAACAAAATATAATAATTACAGAATAAACTTGACCCAAGCAAGGGTCGAGCAGGTAAAAGGAGAAAAAAACCTCTTATCGTGCTTCCAGTTGCGTGCCCTAAGTCTCTGCAATCGTCTTCAATGGTATCTCGAAAATGCTCGAAATCACATTAAATTTTTAATGTTTGGCCAAAAAAAAAGTTGTATACTGATATTGGCAATTTTTTATGGATTTTCAAGCAAAAATCGTAAATTTTTGATGATTTTTAATGCAAAAATCACAAGTTTTCTAAAAACACGGCAAGATGGAAATTGAAGTATCCCAGGCATATGTTTAATATTGCTTAATATAATATGATGATTAAGATATCTGACAGCAATGGTTCAGAGTAAAGAGCGGACTTACACATTGTTGGGTTACGCGTTGAAGTCACACCCACGGGTTACTTAACTATGTGAAAGTCGGCTCTTTACAACCGAAAGAGGAAAAAAATGAATGTGATGAGTAAGATAAACTTGCCTTTTAGGACCAAAAGTTGCTCTGGGAACCGAAATCAATGAATTCAGAGGATTCATGGCACTTAGAACATCGGGGGCTTGATGCCTTCCCAATGGCAATTGCTCACCGCTACTAGAATTGCCCCCTACGATAGTGGAGACAGAGGCCAGAGAAGAGTGTCGCGACATGGTCGAAGGGGAGGCATTCCCAGAAGACAAGGGAATGGAGTGGCGGAGGATCTCTGGAAGAACATCTGTCTTAGAGCTATCATTGGAAGATGGAACAAGACAGGGAGAGGCATTAACATCGCCTAATTTATCTCTCAGGCGAGCAGCTGCTACTTTAGACTGGTTGACAAAGAACGCGCCTTCTGTGACTGCCAACCTGCCTGCTAAGAAACTCATCCTCTTCCCTTTCTTTCAAGGTGGAACGCTGCTGAGAAAGAGAATATTCTTAAATGACGAAACAAAAACTAGTAGGGAAGATAAAGGAGGGCTTTTGTCCTCGAATCAAATTATATGCAGCATGGTTTTTTTAAAGGCTATTTGACTTTTTGTTAAAATGGTATTTTAAAAAGCTTGACCATAGTATGCCGGCTCTTCATTGTAGCTGTTTAAATACACACCCAACATGTGAGCTTTTTATGGTGGGGATACCAATACCATCTCTTATGTTTGGGTGTGTTGGATGGGCACTATAAAGAGTCTGTATGTTGTGATGAAGTCAAATATTAAAATTAAGTTAAATTTTTTTATATCTTTCTTAATAGTTTTGTGATCTAAGTTTTCAAGTAAATAGTCAATATGATGTGGTCAACATGTTGGTTGGATAAACTCTTTCATGTTAGAATGTAAAACTACTAGGAGAAGAGGCACATGATGTCTCTAGGGGCCTGTGATGTGTGATGTGGGTTTGTGGTATTGTATAGAAGTCTTAAATTTGTTATAGAGATGGGTTGTATCTTTGATAAAGTATGCATGTGGGCTTGTACTATTTTTTGATATTGTATTAAGCCATAACATTGACTACTATGCCCCAAAGGGTATGCAAACAAGATACCAAAACTATTAGTTGCAACCACAATTATTGAGAACCCAAACTCAACCAAACAATTGCTTAGTGAAAGTCGAACGACAAGAGGAGCAATTTCAATACAAACTAGCCCGCCACGAATAGCACAAAGGAGAGGTGAGGTCGCCACCACAAGTAGGAGGAGTGGCATAGGAACACATAGTAGGTCAAATGCACCTATCATGATCCATCAAATCAATTAATCCTTCCTAGCCATCTGTGGAAAAGTCGACGTGTTCAATCTCAACCAGGTATGCACCTTGATTTGTTAAGTAATCAACAACTGTATTGGCCTCCCAATATACGTGCCTTAAAGTGAAATCTGGTAAACGTTCCAAACATTCCCAAATCCTCTCGACTCATCCCTGTAACTTCCAATTTGGAGTATGCTTTGATTGCACTGCATTATGCACAACAAGGAGTCCCCCTCAATATCAACGTTGTTTATCCCTTTTGAACAACATAGTGAAACACCGCTAAATAAAGCTTTGAACCCAACTTCATTGTTAGTGGCAATCCCAATCTTCCTTTACACAACCCAAAGAAGCTTCCCCTTGTTATCTTTAACCACGTAGCCAATACCAACGACCCCCAGGTTGCCTTTTGAGGCACCATCAAAATTCAATTTGAGCCTCCTAGACGAAATATATATATGGAAGGTAATTTGGAAGATAAAAATAAATTAGCATTAGTCAAGATAACTTCTTACATATGGAAGGTAGGATATTCTAGCTTGATGTTACTTCTTTTTAAATTTGGAAAATCCCTTTACTCTTAGAAGATAATCCGCTCAAGAGCATTGATCATGACAGTCCTCTCATGGAGAAAATCAATTTTAAACCTCTGACCTTGATTATTTATACTCTTATAACAAATAGGTAGAATGTAATCCTTTATCTTTATTGTATTTTCTTTTGTTTTCCCATCTTGGTTGTAAATTTTGATGATACATAGCATTTTATTTTCACAAAAATCCTCTCAAAACTTGGTTCAATACATACAAAACAGTTTGATTCACTTAATTTACATTTAAATTGTGAGCCCATTTTTGCGTCCAAATTGGATTTGCCACATCACAAATTACTTTAATTTTGTTCAAACTCAAATGTAGTTTAAATCTCATGGAATTACATTTGTATAATGACCCTAAATTGTAGTTGTAAATAATATAATTTCTATTTTGTTTTAAAGAGAGAAGAAATATGGAAAAATAGTCTATGGGAAAACAAATAGAAAACCTAATTTTTTTTCTTGCAACATAAAACATGATTTTTGAAAAACCAAACAATGTTAAGAGTTCAGTACAGTAAGCCACATTGAACATTGTTGATCCACAAAACTTAATGGAAATTTTGAGATCAAGATAAATTAATCAGTCAGATCAAGTAATTGTTAGGATCAATCATGATCAAATTATATTAAATTGAAAAGGAATATATTAACTATGATACTTTGTCCATACCATTATATAGTTGGAAAAAGTGGTTAATAGGCTTGGACTCCTTGTTAAAATAAGTTCCTATTAGAGGTTAGATAGGGCATATTAATATGGAAGGCTTAACTGACAAAAAGATTGGCCTACTATGGTGTTTCTTGCAACTTGGTTACTTATCTCAACAATGTATGCAATAGAACACTGCCATTGTTGCAAAGAATGCCAATGTTTGGTATAGTGTTGCATGTATGCTTCCCCTTCTTGGAGCTTTTTTGTAGATTTCTATTTGGGATGATACCAGACCATTTTTTCTCATCTCTCATCAATCTGTTGGCTAATATTTTTTAAACCAATATCCTCTTTTAAATGCATTGTGCTTAAACTTTTTGATTGATAATTGTTATTACTATCTAAATTAAAATGATTTTTAAGACTTCCTAACATTTTGGACATGATTTTATCTTATTGATTAGATTGATACAAAATCTCTTGCATAGTTTTATGAATAGCTTTATGAAATCATCTATGAACTGTAAAACTTTGTAATTATTTATCCTCTTACTTTTTCAATTAGCCTGGTCTACTAATAACTATTCATTTTTATTCTCTTTTGTTCTGCTTCATGATGATGAATCATGGAGTTCAACTAGAAACGTGGAAATAAAATTCACAGAGCCAAATCCAAAAATAATTCATGCTAACTTTACATTCTCTTATAATATTTTTAATTTTACTAAATTCTTGGTTGTTTGTACATATCTGAGAATATATCTACACCTGAGCTTTGAACTTAACATGGGTATTA
>VDFB02090956.1:0-18048 GCA_007258455.2 Sequoia sempervirens
TTATAGTCCAACACTTGCAATCTTTCCTTTTGCTTTAAAGAAGTTAACAGAAACTTTTTATCCCTTACCTATTATGATCTTCACTCTTTATCTAAGACTGTTCATATGATAACCAGATAATTTTTTCAGAGAATACTTCTATATCATTTCCTGTTTACAGTTACATGCATATAATTTATATCAATTTGCAAAACTTTCCTGAGTTCTTATATTCACTTCTGGGTATTCAGAAACAATGCACATAAGATTGCCAGTGGAAGCCATCATCAAGGTTCATTTCAACGTTTCCATGTCAAGCCAGGTATACTGAAAGAAGTTTCTCATTTTTGATTCCCATATTCTATGTGATACTTCTATTTGCATATTCTGTAGTGGAAGTGTTTAGAAGTAGATTATTTGAAATATTTTTTTATAAATCCTAAATGATTTCTCCAGTTAATTAATCAATATATAGATTAGGTTGATTCCTTCTTGCCACTCTGAATCAGATTATTATAGAAAAGAACTTTCATGGAAATGGACAAATATATGTATTCAAGTTTTCATTACTTACTATTCGTTGTGTTTTCAAAATAAATAAAATCGTGAATTCATTATACCAGAAGGAAATCCTATAAAGTTTTAAATCAGAGCCGTGGACCAAATTCTTTTTTTTTTTAATCTTTAAACTTATCTGCAATCATTTTCAACCTTTTAATATTTCAATGAATAAATGTGGCCGGGGTTGGTAAATTCTCATTCAGGTGAGAAACATGATAAGCAAAAGATTGTGCTTGTATAAAACATGTAATGGTCACTCAATGTTCCTGCCTCTGCAAAGTTCCCCTAAAAGTTTGCTAAAGCAATTCAGTAATGCATCTGGATGTGGAAATTTGTTAGGCTGGATAAAGGAGATTCTAGCTCTTGTTCAGCTTCATTCACAGGTTGTGTCAGTTTTTCATTTTCTGCAGAATATTTAAGATTGACATGTTTTCAAGGAGATGTTTATGGGCTCTCTTCATATTTTCTTGTATAGAGGGAGTGTTGAGCAATCCTTGAAAGAATTCAGCAGCATATTGAAGGATTTCATCTTGATCTATTAAAAATTGACCTTTAGCTTTCTGGATATTGAGCAGTGTATATGCTGTTGACCCATTGTTTGTTGAGTGCCAAGGCATGCAGGAATATTGTGTTTTAAGTCCCCTTGTCTAATTCATTTAGTTTTGGATCTTTGATGCCATTATATGTTTTTGCGTTTTAAGTAGTAGTAAATTGGTGGAATCCAATTTTGCTCTTCTTGCACCAGCATTGGTTTGAATCAATGATCTCCTATGAATTTAGAAGCCTTGCAAAGTGAGTGTTGATCTGATTGGCCTGGGTGAAAATGTGCACACAAATAATTTTATTGCAAGAGCTAACTGCTTAAAATTTTGAGGTTGTTTGCAAATTTGATGACATAACCTTGAAATTTTAGAGCTGAATTTGCTAATTGATAATTTTTTGGAGAAGTCATCATGTGAAAACTGCATACTTTATTATCTGAAGACAATAAATTTCCTTTTGAGAAGAGAAATAGAGATGGTGAGAAAAATTGGCCAATGATTTCAAAGAGTAGTTTCATAATTTCATTTCCTGAAGCATCCATCTGGTATACCTATATGAATCAATCTTCTTCTAAGTTTCTATCTAGGTTTCCAACAATATATTCAGGTGCCTTTTCTTCAGTTGTGGCACCTGTATAACCCATGTGTAAAGTCCAGCTCCACAAGTGATTTGCTTGTTTCCAGCTGATTTAGGGCATCTGCAATTCCAAAGATAAATTTAGTACTTCCTTTCTTCTCTTTTATAACGTGGATGGTGTAAAACTCCCCCATAATGACTATGTTCATAGGCTAAGTGGTTGAAACCTACTTGGTTAGCTGATTTAGAGCCTGGATTCTTTGATTTCTATAAGGGGACATGTAAAGATTGAGAATTTCACAGTTGTGGTGGATATCATATGACTAGAAATTAGCTAACATATCAGTACCTCAATGAAAAGTTTGGTAACTCTAGCATTCATTGGGAGAGATTTTAGTGTATTAGAGTCCTATTTTGAGAATATTGGATCTTTTGCTTGGGACCTCATATCCCTTGAAACTTTATTTGTTGATTCTCATAAGGTTTTGTGGAAATCAAGGGCTTCGATCTCCTGATTTTGTCTTTAATTTGTTTTCACTGATCCTCATCACATCTAAAAAATAAAGAAACATTAATATATTTCATCTTGGGTGTCTCTTTGAATGGAAGGCTCAGATTCAATGCTTTTTCCTTTATTTCACTTTATTTGATGCTCTTCTTGTACTTGGGCCAATATACTAACTCGGATGCTATTTTACTTCGTTTCTCATTTCATTTTGGCAAAAATAACATGCTAATTTGGTGTCCAAAACAACTTAAGCATCCATTTGTGTTTTTCTAAATTTGATCTTAGCATCATAAAACATTCTAATTGGATTCGCATTGGGGATTTGCTTATGTGGATGCCAATTTTGAGTTACTTTGATTTTAGCATTCACCAAGTATTTTACCCAATGTACGCCAAATTGGGGATTTGGATCACTTAATGCCAAATTTGTGCTCATTAGGATTTTCCTTGATGGATGCTAGATTAGAAATATTATGCCTTGAATGCCAAAAAGTTATGGAGGGGCTCACAACATGCATTCAAAGGATGACACCCCAGGTTGAGGTGAGAGACCTCATTGTCGAAGAATTGCAATGTTATAAGGAATGGAGGGGTTGGCTCTTTTCTTTAGACCTAGCTATTCGAGGAAGAACCACTCAAACACCAGATATAAAATTTGGAGTCTTTATTTCACATGCATCTTATAATTTGATAAAATATGTTTTAACTTTGCTTTCTAACTCTTCAATATTTTATTTTGCAGAGTCTTGGTGGACAAATTGGGCTGGAAATGCCCCAAATCTTCAAAGACTTTCCCTCTACATATTATGCCAACCTTGTAGCACATCCACTTGTGAGCGCAATTGGAGCTCGTTTGAGGCCATCCACACAAAGAAGAGGAACAAATTTAGCTCGAAAGTGCCTCAATGACCTTGTCTTTGTGCAATACAACCTTCGGCTGTGCACAAGAAGGGTAGGGGACAAATTACAGGATCCCATTGATTTGGATGAGATAGATATTTATAGTGATTGGATAGGATGGGATGAGCAGCCTCCATTGTTTATTGAGGATGAGATTCTTGATTTTGAGAGACGGGCATTGGTGCAGTAGGAGATGTAGGGTTGGATGACATTGATGAGGATGAGGGGGGGTCATTGCCATCTACTTCCAGGATGGAGGTCGTGCCACTACCTTCCATGCCAACCGAGGAGTCACAACCTAGTCCAAGGACTAGAACCTCAACCTCTCCCCTAGTTTTCAGTAGGTTAGGGAAGAGGAAGGTGTAAAATGTTGTATTTATTTTTAGTTTTACTATTTTCATTTTCCAGCTATCTATTGTATCAGGCTTTTAGCCATTAGGATTCCACATGAGAAGGCGATTTTGTACTCAATTTGCACTTAAATCAATCAAATTTAATAGAAAACACTTTTATACTCATTGGATACATCTTGTCATTGAGTTTTGCAAAAAAAAGTGTTTCTAAAGAAATTTAAGCAATTTTTTAAGTTGCTGATTTTTTCCGAGTTTTTGTCGAGTCGAATTTCCTGGGTTTTGCGAGTTTTGCCGAGTCCGAGTTTTCCAACTATGCTTCAGAATATATTGAAAACCTAAAAAGTCTTCAAATCTAAAATCTAAAATACTACCAAATATTTAAAAAATCTGACTTTGAGAAACATATAGATCTTTGAGGTCACCATGGAAAATTAGTAGAAAGGTTGAGCAAAAGACAAACTAGAATATTGAGGGCTTGCTATGAACAAAGGCTTTTCATAGGGACTTGTTTGCCTTGAATAGGAGTCGTGGAAGAGCCATATAGGATTGGATCAAAGAGCCACAAATAGCATCTGTAGAAACGTCAGTAGAGATGGGTTGGTGGTGTATAAACTACTTTGCTTGTCTTTGTTGCTGGTTGTTGGAATTTTCTTTGGGCAAAAGCAAGTAGAACATGTTGGCGTGACAATTCACACCTTTGGAGTATGAATTGGCCATGAACAACTATGCACAGTGTGTAATGAGTGCTCTTCAAATTAGGAGGGGAAGCTCCCTCTTGTACTAAATATGCAGCTAAGGATTTTCTCTGGTTTTGCAGATCTTTAACTACAACTAAGCTAAATGCTAAACTATCCTATCTCCTCAAGAAATAGAGCATGAGGATTTAGGAGCAGGGAATTGGTTTTACGATAATCTTTAAGTCAGGATTTCCAATGAGATGACGACACCTATCTGAGGCGTAGGCTGAAAGAAAGATTATTGGCACTACATCAAATGATAAGCTCCACTTCTAAATTCCTAAGGAGATGACGACACCTATCCGAAGTGTAGATATGAAACAAAGCTTATTAAACACAACATAAAATAGTAACTAGGACAGTAGATTGCATATCGAGACATGCATAACAATAAACGATCAAACCAACCATTATATTTAATCCAAGGTGAACAAGTACCATAATAATAACATTCAGGTAAGGCGGCTCAGCTATTTATTATCATAATAAAAGTGCTTGAACAGATACAGAATAACAATACTACAGGTAAGGTTGCTCAACATGTATGCTATTGTGTGCAAAAGTTCCTAATTACAATGTGAACAGATACTGAATAGCAATACTACAGGTAAGGTTGCTTAGCATGTATGCTACCACGAGTAAAAGTTAATTACAAATGAGCAAAGTGCTCTTATTTATAGACATCAAAGGTGTAGGGAACCCTAAAATCACCTTGAGTCAACTACAGTCTGTTGTGACCTTTTTCACACATCGCCCCATTGCAAATGGGGACCCCCTGTTTTCGCTTTTTGCCTCGGTGTTGCAACTGCTTATCACTTGTCTTTTTACAATGAGGTCATCATTTTGAGGGTTCCAAGTCAGTCCTTTTGCAAGTCATCTGAGCCAAGTCAAGAATCCATGCTTGAATCAGTGCGTAGACGTCATGGAAGCGCTCAGAAGGCCTAGGAAACGAAGATCGCCTGTGAATTCGGCCAATTCTGAGACTTCCTACTTTTTAGGAAATTTTGCTTTTTTCGATTTTTCATTTTTGGCATTTTTGGGCCAAACAAGGTTCCCTATTTTTTAGGGTTTGCTTTTTCTATTTTTAGAAAGTTTCTATTTTTGGAAAGTTTCTATATTTAGAAAGGTCTCAAATTCCAAAAATGCACTCAGAAGTCCAAAAAAATCGAAAAATCACTCAGAAAATCAAATGGAAAAATTGAAAAATCATTGAAAAATCTGGAAAAACAAGTCAAAAGGCGTGAAAAATCAGACCCAAAAAACATCAAATTCTGGAAAATCAGTTCGAAACCAGTCAGATCTGAAGGTAAAATCACAGAAAATCAACTAAAAAAAAAGATGAAGTTCATGAAAAATCTGGTTAAGTCTGGAAAATTCGCCATTTCCAAGAAGGAGAATGTCAAGAGAAAGAGGTATGAATGTCTGGAAGATCATGAAGTCCGCCCAGCAGTAAGAGGAAGATGTCTGGAAGCTGGTGAAGTCCGCCCAGCAGCAAAGAGGAATGTCTAAGAGCAAGGAAAGTCCGCCATGTCAAGTGCAAATGGGTGAGAAAGTCCGCCATCCACAAGAAAGGAAGTGCCAAAAGTTTTTAAAGTCTGCCATCCACTCAAGAAGGAAGTGCCAAGAGCTAAGAAAGTCCGCCATGCACATGCCAAGAGGTTGGGAAGTCTGCCTAGGCACATGAGAAGGGAAAAAATAAAAAATTTCACTAAGTCTTGATGCCTACCAAGGAAAATTTCGAAAATTTTGCTAAGTATAAGAGCCTAAAAAGGTGGAATCAAGATTTTGGCTAAGTGTTGTGATATTTCCAAGAGGCAAAGTGTTAAGGCAAATGCTAATAGCTTTAAAAGTCCGCCATGTTCAAAAAAAAGATGATGCAAAGACCATCCAAAGTCCGCCCTAGAAAAGAGGGACGTCCAAAATGCCTGTCCGAAAGGGTTGGAAAGTCCGCCATGGTCTATGAAGAGGAGAAAAAAATCAATTTTTGCCAAGTGTTGGTGCCTAGTCAAAAGACAAATTCGAAAATTTGCCTAAGTATAGAGGTCAAAGGATGAATAATTAAGTTTTTGGCTAAGTATCATGACATTTTTGAGATGTTAAGTGCTAAGTTTGAAAGGACAAGTGCTAAAGAAATTAGGCTATGGCAAAGAATAAAATGAAGTGTGCCTAGCATGAAAACGGAAGAGAAATCAAATTGCCTAAGTATGGATGTCCTAAGAAAATGTTATAAAAATTGACAACTTTGGCTAGAAGAAAATGCACAAGGCAAAGAGGTAGGAAAGCTCGCCCTTGGCCAGAAGAGATAAGAATTTTTCAACCGTCAAGGAATTTCGCCTAAGGAAGACATCCAGACCAGGACTTTGCCTAAATTAAATTCGCTCGAGCAAGAAAAAAATTGACTTTGGCAGAAGAACATGTGCTCAGTACAATTTAAAATTTGCCATGGCAGAAGAAAATAGGGATCTGGCATAACATTTATCGACGGAATGGCTAAAATTTCGGCTTGGCTAGACGAAATTGGGAATAAAATTGGAAAATTAACTTTTGGCCAAAGAAAATGAAGAGGAGATTGGATAAAAAATAAATGACAAAAGTCTTGAAAGTTTGCCTTGATAAAATAAATAAAACAAGTCTCAAAGAGTTCGACTTCTAGAGAGAGAGTATGGCAAATCAGTGAGAATTCCAACTTCGGGAGATTAAAATGGAGAATTAAATATGAAATATGCCCGTGCCAAGGTGAAAATTGCAAAGAGAGTATGGAATTCGCTTTGAAATGATAAATTCGACACAAAATTCACCGTGACTTCAGGAGAGAGAGTGTTAAAAATTTAACTTCAGAGCTAGAATTCAGGAGAGAGAAAATCTGAATTTGTTTATTTTATTTCTTGCAGGTGGATGACGACACGAGGCGAATCTTCAAAGAAGAAGCAATGGCGTGGAATGGAATCTTCAAAGAAGAAGCAATGGCATGGAATGGTGGCAAGTCTGCTTCAAGCCAAATGGAGTGAAGGAAAAAAGATGGGACAAGCATGAGAAAGTCCAACCTTGCCTAAGCACATCATGTCCAAACCTTTACAAAGTCCGACTTTGCTTGGAGAAAGTATGTCCGAACATCCATAAGATCCGCCAAGTACAATGGCAAACATGATGCAAAGTCCGACCTAGACCAAGAAAAGAAATGTCAAAGTGTTGAGAAAGTTCGCCCCAATTTAAGAGAAAAGATGGTAAGCACTAGAGAAAGTTCGACTTATCTCTAGAGATGTTTGTTCAAAGTGGCCTAAAGTCCAACTTAGGCCAAGAGAGAAAACGTCCAAGCTCATGTGAAGTCCGCCCAAGGAGAGGATGAGAAGAATTCACTAAGTGTTGGACAAAAAACAGGAAGGATGAAGAGGAAAATAAAGAGGAAGTGAATAAAATCCTTGTCCAAGGATGGAATTTGTCCTACATAGCACAAGCCAAATTCAAAATTGAAGGAAAATCCACAGGCAAAGTTCGCTCGAGTATGGAGATGGCCAAAAAATTGGCTAAGTGTTGAGTGGTTCAGATGAAGATTTGGCTAAGTATGGGAAATACTTCACAAAGGAGATTCCAATTTCCTCCATTGTGGCGAAAGCACAAGGGCATTCTTCTCCAAATTCAAGACACTTGAAAGAAGCAATCAGGACAACTTCTTGAGGGATTTCATCTCCTGAAGAATTAAAAACAAGCTTCCAATTAGAATCAGATGGTGACAAGGAGAGTGTTCCAAACATATCTCCATACTTAGACAATTTCTCGACACAAATTGGAGAATTCAGAGAGGAGATCCCAAGGAATAGCATCAACCCAGTTCAAGCAGGAGGAATTTCAAAGCAACCAACTTCAAGTCCAGACACCTGCTCCAAGGGGAGACTTCCAGACTTCAAAGATTCCAGTACAGGTGAGAAGAAGAAATCAAAGTCTCAAAAGGAATCCAAGATCAAAGCTAGGAAGGAACAAGCACAACGGACAGAGTCATCGGCAGGGAAAATATTCTAAGGCAAGAGCGTGGAAGAAAAACGAAGCAACCAAGGAAGACATCCAGCACGCTGAGGTGGCGCCTCGTCATCTTCCAACCAATCAAATTGTTCCAAATCAACATGCAACAACATTCTATTTTATTGTTGATTTATATTTAGCAAAAGGGACAAGTGTCCTCAAATGAAATTTTCTCATTGGTCGAAAGTGACAAACCCTAATTAGGGTTTTATTTTGTAATCTCGGCCGTTGATTTGAAATCAATCTTGGCCATTGAATTGTAATTGGGGAGCCTATAAATTGAGCTCGCCCCCTCATTTGTAAGTGTGGAGACAGTATGAAATTGTTGCATTGAGACTATTTCGAATAATAAAAGCTCTTGAGCATGATTTGCCTTGAATAACTTTTGTTGTCAAATAGTAAGCGAGGTTGCATATCTTCTTCCGCCATAGATTAAAGTTAGATTAAGTAGAATTTGCTTTGAAAGTTGGTTAATTGAATGAGAGATTGATCGTATTGATTCAATGGTGAAGTGTAGCTCATACTTTCTTCGAATGGATGATTTGCATTCGATGCGTAAAGTTAGCCTAAGCTCTTAATTGTGGAAGCTTAACTTCAGCCTCATTCGAGGTTTGAAAATTATCATCACAACCCTTGAAGATTGCACCCATTTTGCGTATGTTGTCCAGCAGGAGGCGAAACAAAATGTGGTTTATTCCCTTCACCGAGTCCTTATTGTCTCTTGAGTTCTTAGGCATAGAATAGATTCTCCTGAACCCCTATCCTTTTGCCATTTTTTTGAGATTCATTGAAAGTCCTAATCGGGAGCCTTTAATGATAAATTCCCTAAGTCCTGAACTTGTGAAGATTTTCTTACGTAAGTCCCCTTGTTTATTACCAGCATATCACAACGGCCATTGAGCTTATCCACACGTCGAGACCCGACTAAAGAAACCTTGGAATCGCCATATGATCTTCTTAATCTTAGCATGCAGCGTGGTTTTCAAGAGAGATAGAGTGTCTTTTGGACATTTTATTACGAAGTGTTGATTGGATGATAAAGCGTTCAATACAGTCTTGCAAGCATGCAAGATCTTATTGCTAAACCTAAATAAATGAAACTATACAGTTAATTGGAAAACTACCATCAGTTAACCGAAACAAGACTAAACTAAATGGACATGTGCAACATGCACGTCCTTATTGAACTAAATGAGAACTCCAACTGCACATAGATGATTCCAAGACAAACATAGCATGAAATGTGGAACAATGAGTTAACTCGAAAAGAGGCATCGAGTTAACTGCTGTGTCTGATGTCTATCCTGAAAAGGTGGGATGTCTTGATTTGAAGTTCATTGGCCGCGAACTCGAACAAGTAACTCTTCCACGAGGTTGTTGACTGCATCACCATCTAGAGGTCGTCACATGTCTCAACTATCAATTCACTGCCTATCAGCAATTCAAGAAATCTTGGAAATATTTGCACACTTAAACTGGAATTTTATTGACTGGTAACTCTGGTGGCTTCGTAATTGGAGTGATGGCCTTTGTTTCCTCTGTAGCTTTACGCTTTTGACGCTTTCCACGTTTTTCTCAATAGAAGAGTGTTACATGACGAAACTGCGAAGTTTGACCGTGAACACTCTGGTTGTGAGAAATGTACATGAACTCGCTGCACATGCAAAATTCCAATGGTATCAACCCTCTAACTAGCATTGGAAGGCTATCAGCTATATGAGGCATGAAACTATGTGGACTTGAGTGACTACGCCTGTCAACCCTCGAATGCACTTGATACAAATCGGTGTCAGCTTTTTTGATGAAGTCGTGAATTAAGACCGATTTGGTCTTGAATTCAATCTGCGTGAATTGCATTTTGAAAAACTCGCCTGTTGACTGTAAACATGACCATGTTCTGACAATTTTCTCTGGAAAGCTGAAATGACTCCTGATGAGGTTGAAAATAGCTTGTCGGGGGACAATTTCCACGAAAAATTCCAAGACGTGGGTTTTGTGCAAAAAATGATTTTAAGCAAACCCACATTGTCAGAAATTCGAAAAAATGCCTTTTAGCTTGACATGCAAAGACTTTTCCGAAAAAGCAACTAGGGGCAGCAGGGGCAAATTTTCCCGAAAAATTCTGGAACATGGGTTTTGTGCAGAAGATGATTCTAAGCAAACCCGGATCCTCCGTTTTGAAAAATATTGACTTTTCCTCTACCATGCAAAGGAATTTCTGAAAAGAAAAGTAGAGCTTTGAGGTTTGAAGCTATGAAAAAAATCTTCTTGAAAAATTCTAACACATGGGTTTTGTAGAGAAATCCGTGCACAACAAACCCAGATGATCAAAATTGTCAAAAGTTGCCGAATTCTTGGACATGTGAGAAAATCTACGACAAGAATAGAAGAATTTAAGACAGAAGATGGAAGTTTTATGGTTTTGCTTCTGCAAAAATCGCCATGCTTGATTGAAGTCTGTTGATTATTTTGGACCTGTATCTACAAGGAAATCTAAAAAATAACAACTGTGGCGCCTTCAAATCATGCTTGCACAAGAGAAAACTCGCTTACACTCAACCTGCTGTGAGAGAAATGGACGCCTCTTTGCATATTAATAATTTTGAGGTTTAGGCATCATATTTAGGAGATAATCCTAAATTTAAAATGAAATATTCTGATTGGACCCCACTTTGTTTAAAAAAAAACTGACTTTGAGTCAGAAATAGGCTCCACCTCTTTAAATTTCAGTTTAACTCAACATGCGAAGCTGACATTGAGTCTCAAAATAAGCGCCACCTTTAAAATATTGAAGAAATACACCCTTTTGCAAGCAAAAATTGATAAATGAAACTGAAGATTTAATATTATTTATTCAATTAACTGAGTTCCACCTTTTTGGGTCGGATTAAAAATGCATGCTAATTTTGAAAAGTCAAGCTTTGACTTTCCAGGCGCCCTCCTTCAAAACTTGAGATTTTTAGCTAACTTCCTATTTTGTAGCTGCTTGAAAACATCACCATAGCCTCTGTTGAATTCTGTTTTTGGGTTACTTTGGTTGATCCACAGGTTGGTGACACATCCCACTATCTGACTCAGAACAACTCTAATGAAATGTCTCTTTCAGACTACATCTTAATGTCCCCTTCTCATCAATTGATTAGCTTAGTTACTCTTGACCCTATTTTGGAGGCCAGTGACTCGTTGATGTAAAATTAGGGTTCCTTGGTTGAGGCATTTTTCCTGGGTGTTTATTTATAATGCTATTTAGCGATGAATCTTGTTGGCAATGCTTTAGTGTGTTCTTTTCTTGTTGGAGCAGTTGGTATTTTTGATGCAGGCTTCAATATGCAGAGTTTGTTGGCATGTTTTTAAATACAAGGCAATTAATGTTCTATTTTCCAGTTGACCCCATGGCCTAGTGGAATCACTTTAAGTTGTTTTAAAAGTGGGTCATTGAGGGTACGCCTTCATGAAGGAGTTAAATATTTTTAAATAAAGTTTTAATGTTGCTTTGAAGTGGGACGCCACCCTTGTGGAATTAAAGGATTTTTGGAAATTTGAAAAGTCTTTTGTGTCTTTTGGCGTGCCTTGAAGGGAATTCGAAGAGTCTTCTCCTTTTCTTTAAAAGTGAAGCTTGGCTCCAGCATTTGGTATCCATGAATTTATGCTAAAGTTATGCTGTTGAAATGACATTGTGTTTATTTCTTCGAGGGATGCTTACCTCCTAGATTCCAATCAATTTTGTGTTTGAGAGACAACACCTAATTGGTTTCTATTGCTGCTTCTCATTCAAACTAGCGGATTGAGCCTCATAATTGAAGTTTTGATGATTTTTTCCAGTTTTGAAGTTGCTGATACAGTCATGGCTGAAAGTCGATTTCACTTGTAGAGCTCATGGTGATTTTTATTTGGTGATGGGTGTTTGATCTAATGAATTCTATGCCTTGGGCAACCCCTTCCACAAGTTTGCAGATTTTAGTTTTGAGTTGCTGATTTTATATGTCAAAATCACCCCTCAAGGAGGGTCGTACCATTCTGGAGTGCCTTGGGATTCGTGCAAGAATTATATATCGAGTTTTGTTGCTGTTTTGTGATCTGATTTTGGGCGCCTACCTCCTAGAAGGCTTCTACAAAAGACATCACTCAATTCAGAGGTATATTGAATGAGTTATGAATATTTTATTGGTTTCACAGTCGCTGGTTTTCATTTTCAGTTTGCTGGTTTTCGTAATCAGATTGTTTTAAGTTCAGTTTTAGCCTTCAGTTTCCAGAATTTGAGTGTTGAAACATTGAGAGAATTCCTCTTTACATATTAGAATTGTTTGCAATCATTGTAATACTGGTAATTTGCATAATTCATAATTGTAAGGTTGAGCATTAGTAGTACTAATCCAACCAGTTTGTTTTGGCTGCAATTACTTGTAATTTTCTATGCAAACATTAATTACCCCTGGATGGTTTATTGCCAGTGTGGAGAATTGAAATTGTATCTCTCTTTGTACCCACTATCAAGTGGTGAATCCCCACTCCTAAGTGGATGCCCGCTGTAGTGGAAGAATTAGTTAGTATGAGTTTCTATGGCTGGTTATCCGCCTAATTATTTCAGTTCTAATAATTATTCCGTCATATGTTAGCACCTCACCCTCACTGGGATCTTGAGTGCACATTCTTGACGTTGAGTTTAATTTCAGTTTCAGTTGTATTCTCATTCTGTATCAAGTTTGGATCCTAGGGATCCTCTGACCATATGCCCGCCCCTCTTCCTTAAGTGGTTTTAGGGCGCATTCTTGGTTAGAGTTGCTTTGGTAGTGTTTTGGATTTGGCACTAACGCTAATCAAGTTGGCCAAGTGCTGTTTGTGTTGTGTAAATTCAATTGAAAAAATTGGTTAGCATATTTCAGTGGTATCAGAGCAGAAGACCTTGCCATCCTGTGGCATCCTGCAGTCAGTTGTCTGATGAGTGAAAAAGAAACTAGACCATTCACCAGAAGTTAGGCCAGAACTCAGCATCAGTTTCCACCCGTTCCAGAAGCAGAGACTTTTTCAGAAGCCTTAAGAGATCTTGGCAAAACAGTGGAAGGTACAGAAAAATCAGTTGAAGGAGCTAGTCAAACGGTTGAAAGAATGTCACACAGTGTTAGGCAAACTAATTAGGAAAGGGACAGAGTAGAAAAAAAGTTTGATGGAATGATCGACATGATGTCTCGATTATTGTCCAAGTTGGATCAGCAAGTAGCACAAAATATCATTCAACCCCAAAATAATCCAACTGGTGAAAGCAGTGGAGTTAATGGGAATAACAGTAATGGCAGTCTTGAGGTGAATAGAAGAGATAGGATTGTGGGTCAGCATAATGCAACTTCTAGTGGGTCCTCCTCTAGACCTCTTTTCCCTACTTTCACAACAAGGGAAGAGCAACAACCAGTTGAAGTTGCATTACCTTTTGCTGATGATGCACATCAAGCTTATATGGAATATGCTTCTTTACCTCTTGACATGAGAGATGCTTGGACCTTTGATCAATACATGAATCAAAGGAGTCGAAGAAATGGTGGAAGGAATGAGCAACATCCTCCTATGGTGCCTAGAAATGATTTTTATCAAGCTTTGGGAAAGATAACCTTGGAACACTTTGATGGTGGTAACAAGTGTACATCTAGATCATGGGTGCAAAAATTGGATAACTATCTCTCTCTCAGACCAATGCCAGAGGAAGATGCAATTAAATTTGCCACATTGCATTTGGATGGAGTGGCTCACGAATGGTGGACTCATGGTTTGGTCACTCTTGGCCATAACCTCATCCGCACCTATGATGAGTTTACCAACAAGCTGATTGAAAGATTTGATACCAAGGATCCTAAGTTGAGATTCAGAGAATTGGCACAGTTGAAGCAACAAGGATCTTTAGAAAATTATGTGGCTGATTTTCAAAGGTTATCAGTAATGGTGCCTAACATTACTGAGAGAAGACTTGTGGTTCTCTTTTCTAAAGGATTAATGGAGCCCTTGAAGGGATGGGTCAAAGCCTTTGATCCACCAACTTTAGATGAAGCCATCAAGAAAGCGAGAAGCATCGAGAAGCATGGAGTTGGCAGCCCCAAGGCCTAAGTTTCATTCGAAACCTTTTAGCCATAAGAAGGATAAAAAACATTCCTCAAATCTGCAAAAGAAGTTCCCACCAAAGATGTCAGAAGAGCTCTGAGAACAACTTAGAAAGGATAGTGTTTGCTACACTTGCCGTGAACCTTGGGCTGAGGGTCACCATTGCTATGGAAGAGGCAAAGCACATCAAATGGAGGGCTACTCTGATTATGGATCAGAATCTGATTTGTCTTATCAGCAATACGAATCAGCAAGTAGTGATGGTGAACAAGCTCTAGAAGAGAAGCCTAATGAGGTTGGAGATGGTAGTGCTTTAACACAACTATCAAGTTTTCAAAAAAATGAATCCTTTAGGGTTCGTGGAGTGGTTGGTTCTTAAAGGATAGTTGCTCTAATTGATACTGGAGCAACTCATAACTTCATTGACGAAGGATTGGTGACAAAGAGAGGATTGAAGACTGAAGAGTTTGAAGGCTTCAAAGTAATGGTAGCTGATGGTTTCACCATGTCATGTACAAAGAAGATTCCTAACCTTTCTATTCAGTTAGGTAATTATAAAGTGAAAGATGATTTCTATGTTGCGGGTATTGGTGATACCGATGCCGTGTTGGGAATACAATGGCTGCGATCTCTTGGAGAGATCACCTTGAATCTACAAACAATGGAGCTGAAATTTCAAGCTGATGGAAAGAAGGTTGTTTTGAGAGGGATGTCAAATGGGGGCCCTCGAATTGTGTCCTTGAAAAGAATGGAAAGACTGATCCGTCATGATCAAGTTGAATGGGCAGCAAAGTGTATGGTCCTACCAGCTGATCTAGTGGAAGAGAAGAGGCAATATCATCTTGATATCCAAGCCTTACTTACCAAAAGAGTAAAGTCTTTGGTAGCCTACCTCCTGGGAGACCTCCTGAAAGAGGTTTTGAGCATGTAATTGTAGAAAGAGCAAAGCCCGTCATCACCACGCTTTACCGTTATCCCAAGAAGCAAAAAGATGAAATTGAGAAAGCCATCAAAGAGCTTTTGGAGATAGGTTTTATTCGGCCAAGCAAAAGCCCTTTTGCTTCAGCAGTGGTGTTAGTAGAAAAGAAAGATGGAACAATGCGTATGTGTGTTGACTACCGCGCATTAAATCAGAAGACCATCAAGAATAGATATCCTATTCCTAGGATTGATGAGCTTATTGATGAGCTCCATGGGGCTATGTTTTTCTCGAGGATTGATCTTCGTTCGGGCTATCATCAAATCAAAATGAGGGAGGGGGATATAGAGAAGACAGCTTTTAGATGCCATTTTGGGCATTTGAATTTCTTGTCATGCCATTTGGTTTGACAAATGCTCCAGCTACATTCCAATCTTGTATGAACAAGATTTTTAGACAGCAGTTGAGGAAGATCGTGCTCATCTTCTTCGACAATATTCTCATCTTCAGTAAGTCTTGGGAAGAGCACCTCAAACACTTAGAAGAAGTGCTTAGCATTTTGGAGGCGGAATGCTTGTTTGCCAAAGAATCAAAGTGTGAGTTTGGGATGACGGAGCTGTTGTATCTCGGCCACATCATCAGTGCCAAGGGTGTCAAAGTTGACCCAGAGAAGATTAAAGCCATTCTTGATTGGCCACCTCCAAAGAATATTTCTCACTTGAGAGGATTTTTGGGTTTGTGTGGATTCTACAGAAGATTTGTCAAGGGATATTCTCACATGGCAACCCCCCTTACAGATCTTACAAAGAAAGGAGCTTTCCTATGGACAGATAAGGCACAAGGAGTCTTCGACAAGTTCAAGCACATAATGAGCTCATGTCCAGTGGTGGCCCTACCAGATTTCACAAAGCCCTTTGAATTGCAATGTGATGCTTCAGGTGAGGGAGTTGGAGCTGTTCTCATGCAAAGACGAACACCCCATTGTCTTTGAGAGCAGAAAGTTGAGAGGAGCAGAAAAATCTTACTCAATATATGACAAAGAAATGCTTGCTATTATGCACACATTATCTAAGTTTTGTCAATATTTGGTGGGGAGTAAATTTGTTGTTAAGACTGATTATAACAGTCTTAAACACTTTATGCACCAAAAAGATTTAAATGAATGACAACAGAAATGGGTAAGTAAGTTCCAAGCTTATGACTTTGACATTGAATATGTCAAAGGGAAAAATAACATAGTGGCTGATGCTCTTTCAAGAAGACCCCATTTGCAGTTACTTTGTGAGGTTTCAGCAGATTGGAAGGAGTTAATTGCTGCTGATTATGCTAAAAATTAGTTTGCAACCAGCTTGTTTGAAGGTCAATTGGATGATGAAAGGTATAAGTTGGTTGATGGGTTGACTCACTATAAAGGTAGGATCTTTTTAGTGCCTGAATCTAAGCTTAAAAAGAAGATTCTACAATCTTTTCATGATGTCACTCTTGCTGGTCATCAATGCATGTTCAAGGCTTATAAGCAGATTAGAGAAAGGTTTGCTTGGAAAGGGATGAAGGATGAGATCATGAATTACATAAGAGAATGTTCTATTTATCGAAAGAATAAAAATGAACATTCTTTTCCAGCTGGTTTGTTGCAGCCCTTGCCAATCCCAAATCAAAAATGGGAGAGCATTGCAATGGATTTCATCACTGGGTTGCCTAAGGTGCAAGGACGTGATTGTATTTTTGTTGTAGTAGATAGATTGACTAAGTTTTCACATTTTTATGCTATCACAACTTCATTTACAGCAGCTCAAGTGGTTGAGTTATTCTTTAGAGAAGTTTTTTGTTTGCATGGTTTGCCTAAAACCATTGTCAGTGATAGAGACAGCAAGTTCCTAAGTGTTTTTTGGCAAGAGATCTCCAGGCTGAGTGGTACAGTGCTTACTCCAAGCACTAGTTATCATCCACAAACAGATGGGCAATCCGAGATTGTCAACAAGTGGCTAGAAGGCTACCTTAGAAATTATGTTTCGGGGCAGCAAAGAGCTTGGATTAAGTGGCTTCATTTGGGAGAGTATTTCTACAACTCTTCCTATCATATTGAAATTAAGATGTCTCATTTTATGGCTCTTTATGGTTATGATGCTCCTAACTTTGTAGATTTGGTGTTTGGTGATAGTAGAGCTCCACAGGCAAAGGATATGCTTCAGCAGAGCCAAGACATCTTGAAATCTCTCAAGGAAAATCTACAACAAGCTCAAAATCAGCAGAAGTTATACGCTGATCAACAGCGTATTCAGAGATCTTTTGAAGTGGGAGACATGGTCTACTTGAGACTTCAGCCCTATCGACAATCTTCCCTTAAGAAGAGTGGTGCAGCAAAGTTGAAGCCACGCTATTATGGTCCCTTCAAAGTCACCAAAAGGATTGGTGAAGTGGCATATGAGTTGGAGCTTCCAACTGAAAGTAGGGTGCATAACGTCTTTTATGTGTCACGCCTCAAGAAGGCACTTGGGCACAATGTTGTGGCTACTTCAGAATTACCTCCATTGGATGAAGAAGGTCAGTTGGTGTTGATTCCAGAAGAGATTCTTGACACTAGAGAGCGTTCCTTGAGAAGAAGAACAATCAAGGAGTACTTGGTTAGATGGAGGAACTTGCCTATTGAAGATGCCACGTGGGAAGGAGAACATATTTTGTTGCATCCATCTTTACGGTTGCTTGAGGACAAGCAATCTAGAGGAGGGCAGACTGTAATGTCCCCTTCTCACCAGTGATCAGCCTAGTTACTCTTTAGCCTATTCCGGAGGCTCGTAGGCTTGTTGAGGTAAAATTAGGATTTCCTTGCTTGGAGGTTTGAGGCATTTTTCTGGGTATTTACTATTT